>JAGVSQ010007907.1:0-14877 GCA_022683975.1 Rhyacophila evoluta
GATTTAAAAAGCAATAAAATGAAATAATTTTTCGGACTAAATTATTATTTTCTTGCTTTTTAAATCTAAAATAAAGATAGATACCTTTGAATTGATGAAATAAAATAAATAGAGCTCCGCTAGGACTTCGTTTTCCAAAATCTGGTATAAGTCATACTATTGCACGACGCATTGGATTATATTTTTATTTATATATTTTATGTCATCTCGAAATTATGTATTTTCAAAGAAACTCACACATAATTTACTTTCAATTCAGCACGAACCCTTTTATTTGAAATGAATTGGAATGAAATAATTTTATTTTACTATTATGTATTTTTAATGACATTTATATAAACATATATTTTATTCTACACGGACATCTGAAATCGTATATACAAATTGAAGTTGGATGATTAGTTTATTGTAAAAATAATTGAATTCAAAATACTCATGCTTAGTAGTAAAATTATCTGAAAGTGATTCAACTTTGTCATTTGACAACTACGAGGCTACTATTATATGAGGGAGAGATAATTATGGTATATTCTTATCAGATAAAATAAAATAATCTCTAGGAGGCACTGCATGAAGTGGAATTGCTGAAGTTAGTAATGTAACAATATGTATAAATAGATCACAAAAGTAAACAAAAAAAATATTGTCCAGTTGATTTTGCACTGATTTGCATTTGGCAATCTTATCACAATTCAAATAGTTACTGTACGAAACTTCAACAGTCTAGTCTGAATACAATAATTACTGTATTTTAAATACATTTAGTTCTTACACAGTTTCACAAAGATTGTAGCTTTCAATTCAAGTTCCAAAAAATGTCAAAAGTTGTAAGAGGAAAGTTCAAAACTGACATGGTCTCCCCTGAGAGTGGATATGCATATATGATCTGTGTTGGATTTACCCTCGTATTTGTAAGAAATTTATCTATGAAAGTTTATTTATAGCATCAAATCAATATATTTTTAAAAAATTAACACGAAGATATAATAATTGAATAATTCATTTGAATATTTTCTTTTTAATAAGTTGTATAGCATGTTATAAAAGTGCATGATTTATCTCCATAGTGGTTTAACAATAATACATTTAATCGATAATACTTCGTCTACTCTATCTGATAGTTTAATGATATGTATATTTTTGTCATTTTGGTGACCGAAAAGTTAACGCGAGCATTTTCGTGCCAGGAGTTGCGAGTTCGAATTTCTTAATATAAATATGCATATGCTTATTTTTGCGGAATTTCCTGAAATCTTTATTCACCTTGTAAAAAAGCAAAAGTGATAAAAAAACGATATGTCACAAATTAAAAGCTCTCTAGTTCAATACTAATTATTTGACAAGGTTACGAGGCATCAAATTTCATTTATCAATAATAAAATATGTTCATTAATATCACCTTATAAATAATTTCATATTAACAGACCGTCTGCATGGCGCATGCTAACTCTTTTGGATTGATGTTCAATGATTTTATAAAAGATAATAGTAATTCTGCAAGTGTTTTGACGAGCGTTAATGGATTAACTGGCGTTATGATAGCGGTTTCAAGCAAGTATACAATACCATAATAACGAAGTTCATTCAAACTAGTCTCTCTCTCTTTCTATTATATCCGCTTCCTATATGGAGCATATGGCTACCAAATGTTGTCATGACGTGACGTGAAGCACACAAGGTAGCCTCTATGCTACTAGGGAGGCCCTCGATAATATCAGGCCATATTGGAAAAAAACCCTTCTTCTCTCTTACGTAGTTTCTTAAGTTGGAAATTTATTGATTTAATTAATTAACGGGATGTCAGGACGTGTTAAGGGAAACACACGCTCATATAAACGCAAGTATGCATGCACGATCATAAAAATACGGTGACCACGTGTTAAAGAATTTACGATTTTATAATAATGTTATTTCATTTTTACCGTGTCAAAAATCTCACAAGGAGATTGATGAAGTAAAAAAAGATTTTGAATTTAGTTCAGCCTTGAGTATTTCTAACATTAGTTAGAATTGTTAATTATCGAATGAATAAGTTTACTCTTATTTTCACAACATTGAATATTTAATTTCTAACATTTTTTATATGGTGAAATTGTATCTACGACTATTTTAATTTCATTTTGTAACAAAAACTACTAACTTTCAAAACCCACAGTGCATTTTGTTGGTCAAATCAAGGATGTTAATTTTAAACAACAATACTAATTGAACCATCCCATATCAATGAATGGCTTATGTTATTTCATTTCATGTCAGTATATGACCGGTCTTATAGTTTATATCAAATACACGTATGATTATCCAAACTTAGTGGATTTTCCGTTTTCACGAAAAAATAATGGTCACACACAAATTATTTTGCATGCAAACTTAAGCGTGTGTAGCCTCCCTTACACATTATTAATTATTTATTTATTATACTCTCTCTCACACACACACACACACATGCACATATACATGCACGCGCACACATAACACAATTAAATAATCTCATTCTCAAGTGTATTTTTTATTTAGGTTTATTAGTAAATCAAGGGAAAAGATGGTTCTCATTGAGGCAAATGGCTATGTTTGGTTGCGTGTGTTATACCATGTGCTGGTTTCTGAATACTTTCCTCACAAATATCTATCAGATGTTTTTGACCATAAGTATTCTCAACGGATTCGGTTGGGGAACAATAATGTCCACCGGATATGCAATATTTAACTCATACTTTGTCAGGAAGCGTGTGATGATGATTGGAATATGTATGTCCATTGCCGGTATGGGATCGATAGTCTTCCCATTTCTTGTGGAATATTGCTTGAATCAATATGGCTATCGGGGTATGATGGCGTTGGTTGGAGCACTTACCGCTAATAGTATTGTGGGAAGTGCTTTATTTCAACCAGTCGAATGGCATCTTGTACCAAAAAATGTGAATGAAGAAAGAACAAAAGAAATCAAATGTAGGTTTACAATAATATTTTAAATACCGCTTATTTTTATATAGCCATGTAAATTTAAGATTTTCATTTTATAATCTCCTTGGTAGCTGATTGGTAAGCGCATGCGTTTCGATGTCAGAGGTTGGTAGTATAAATCTCCCAGTTTCATAGAGGTTTTTCATATTTTAAAATGCAGGATTGAATGCAAAATTATTAAAGGGATTGATTATCGGCACGTGCGTGCTTGCCGAGAGTTTAAATTATCCATATGGCCACTTTACAAAAAAAATTAAGTGAATTTTACTTAATATGATATAGTTAATTTTATAAGGCTTTACAGTTTAGACTACAATATTTTTTAGTTGAAAATACGAATAATCTGTACGAAACTTTATTTGGTTATATCGATGGTTAATGGCAAGAAAATCTTAACCATTATATATTATTTTACCTATATAATAAAGTGGTTCAAGAATTTTGATAGTTCATTAAAATATCATTAGCATTCAAATATATTAGTTAAAATAAATATGTTGGCTGTTGATAAAGAAGGTTAAAAAAAATTGTAAAGAACAATGAATAGTCATGTATCATTTTCAGCCATAGAAAATCATACGAATATAAAAGAATCCAATTTATCAATTGAAAATAAAGAACAAATTGATCCACTCATAGCCACGAAAGACAGTATTTTAAATACGATAATTGGTAAACAAAACAAAATAACAATTGAAACTGATAGGAATATATATACTGACGAAAAGAATAACGATAAGAAAAGTCGGAATATCTGGTGAGTATAATAAACGAAAAGAAATACCATATTATTATTTGCATATTAAAAAACGATCATATGTAATAAGATTTGTATGGCAAAGCCATGATCAAAAATTATTTTTGCCGCCTCAAGAACGAATTTTCATCTAAACCACAAGCAACGTTCCCTCTAAGGTGTGTGCATGTGCGGCCGCACATCTGTCAAAAATTTCCCGCACACATGTCTTGATCCCCCGCACACATTTCAAATAAAGGAACTTGTAACCATATTTTTGTTTTATGTAATAATCTATTTTATTTGATATTTTATGATAGAGTTTATACATAACCTACATATTTGGGAAATGCAATTTATGATTTCATGGTACATTATGTTGACTACTTAATTTTATCCATCCATATTTGCACACATAAGTTGATGACCCGCTCACATAAGTTGACAGACCACACACATTAGTTGATCATCCGCACACACAACGAAAAAATTAGAGGGAACGTTCACCACAAGTGCATTTTGCTGATTCGTATCTATTACAATTATTCATTGTATAGCTTGGCTATTTATATATAAATGCTTTTGAACTTTTAATCTACAGAAATATTTATTATTTGATATAAAATTACTTTAGCTAACGACTGTTTATTTTAGGAAAACGTTAACAGATGAATTAGATTTAAAACTGTTCAAGAATTTTTCGTACATTAACGTGACCCTTGCAATAGGAATTGGCATGCTTTGTGACATACAATTTTATCTACTGCAGCCTCTTCTACTATTCGAGTATAAATTTACACAGGTATATTAAATCTATACTTTTATATGTACTGCATTTTTTTGTTTTGTTATATACGCATATATATAACAAAATATGAAGCATGATTTTCTTATCAATAGATCGTTTTCCACGTGCATTGGATATCATGCAATAATTAAAATTTCGCTATAAATAAATCAGTTTATTGATATATACTACAAACTACTAACAAGTATAAAGAGATTAATCGTAGGAGGTATAACTTTAACAATAAACAGAAATGTGAGAAAATGTGCTAGGTATCTCAAATATCTGTCAGTTTTGTATATTCCAGTTAAACATGTTAAAGCGTGTTGGTAGGTAAAGTGTTAATACATGTTAAGACTTTAACCGTATCCATGGATTTCATCGTTTTGGCAAAACTCCTTTGTTAGAAATCGCGCGCTATTCAATTGTGATACATCGATGATAAATTTAAATACAATACGCATTTTACTAAAATATAATAAATAAATGTATTTGATTGCATTTTTTTACGTTTTATAGTCACAGGTTACAAAATGCATATCAATTACATCAATAGCTGATCTGACATCACGAATACTTTTAGCGGTCATTGGTCATTTTTTTGATGTAAAAAGTCGGCATTTATGCTACATTGGTCTATTATGCTCTACAATAGGAAGGTTTTGTAAGTTTAATTCATTTATTTTTCCATTAATACAATACTAATCTTCTGCAATTTTCATAATCATAATTTATTTACGCTCAATTAAATATAAATAATAAAACGCAATATTTGTGATGCAAAAAGTTATTGACCAACTACACGTATTTAAAGCATATTGTATCACTTTGGTGACAAATTTATAAGATAGCCACTTTAATAAATAAAACTTATGTGTTTTTTGTAAAAATTGTAGTTTTTATGTGCTTTGATGGCTTTTTGGGAGTCGCCTTGATGACGGCATTTTTGGGCTTCTTCAGAGGATGGCTGTATGTAGCTTTGCCTTTACTGTGTGCGGAAATATTACCAATTGAAAAATACACAGCCGCTTATGGATTAGCGATTTTATGCAATGGAATATTGAATGCAGTATTTGCCCCTATTTTCGGTAAAAAAAATATCTTAAAACATACTGTAGTTTGCTTATTATCAAATATTGATAAAATTATATGTCATAGTTTCAAACTACTATATGATATACTATCTTTACTATTCCTTATTTATCTATTTATACCTACAATTAAATCTGTATACTAAACTTTAATATATGTATTAAATAAAAGCATCATACCATATAGAAACTATGAACAGCTAGTGATTTGACATGACAAATGTATATCATTGCGTTACAGTTTAGAAAACAATTGACATAATAATCGTTCTATTTTAAAGCTATTTTAATAAAACACATCAGCGTTATAGTGAGAATATTTTTGATTTCAGGTTTAACAAAAGATATCACTGGATCATTTGTTGGCACTTTTTATATTTTAGCATCTCTTTGCATAGTCGTGATTGCTCTTTGGACTTACGAATTTTTCATTATGAAAAAGAAATAATGTGTCTTCTTTCAAATCATACATATTTAAAATGAAAAATATAAATAAATTAATTTTCACACGCATTTATTTATTTATTTTTATCTATGAAATATTCCTCTCACGTTGATAAGCATTTCAAAATCTGGCGCAAATAATGTGATTACCATGAGTACCCAGTTGTCAAAAAAGATTTTACGTTATCACCATTGTCTGCAATTGAGTTGGTTGTTCAAATAAAAAATGATAAGCTTTAAGTTTTGTCACGTTTTTAAAACTAGGGCAAATTCTAATTCGGCACAGTAATTTAATATTTTTTAAGCAGTCAACACGTGATTAAAATGCTTTGAGTAATTGTTTAATTTTGTTCTTTGCATGTTTCATTTTTGTAGTAATTGTTAAGATATTAGTTGCATAGTATAATATGCCTTCGATAGACCGGAAATATAAGTTGATGCCACCCGATGGAGGGTACGGATATATTATATGTATAAGTCTGGTGATTATGGTAGTAAGTATTAAAATTTACAATTTTACGTGATTTATTATAATGGATACCTTTTCTAAAATGTTTAAACAAATATTTTTGTCTGTAATTCAGAGATTTCTATTTAGTTTTTAAGATTATATTTGGAATATATAAATAATTTGATACCTTAAATTTTCAGACTTGTTGCATTTCACATATAACTTGTTTTGGGATGCTTTATAATGACTTTTTTGTGGAGACTGGAACAAGTGTCGGAATGATAACAATTATAATGGCAGTCGCTTCAACTGTTGTATCAGTAACAGGTATAGATAAAAACACCACGTTGAGTAAATTGTAAGGTGCACGAAATCAAAGACCAAGTATTGTTTTTGAAAAGCGATAAAAAAAATTAAAACATAAAATCGCAAAAACTGCTTCTTAATTTAGTTGCTATTATGTTTTTATTTTGTTCATAATGTCAGCAATACAGAATGATACATCTTTAGACTCATATTTTAATTTTTAGTATGTATGTGGTTTTCATATATAAAACATACTTTTCTTCACTATTAAGAACGCTTGTATTGCAGCATCTGTAAAAGGCGATACATTTTTGCTTTAAAATGTTATCACGAGTACAATATTTTTAATAGCGGTTATAAAATCCCATCAATATTATACTCGAATGCACAAAAATAGCAGAGAATCTTTTGTCATTGCTAATTTATTTATTATCATCACAATATAATTCTTCTTTTGAGACGTACAATTTTTACAAAATAGCATGTCTATCTTAAGTTAATTTATAATTAAATGAACATATTTTGTAGGAATTATTGCAAATGTTGCGGTAAAAAGATATAATTTACGCCGGGTTGCAATAGCTGGTGCTTTTATGTATACCTCTGGATGGGCTTCGAACGTATTTGTTAATTCAAGCTATCAAATGATTTTCACTATCGGTATCTTACAAGGAGGCGGATTAGGTTTGTAAATAAATTTTGTTGTGTGCTTGTGATATTTATTAATATTCGGTTTTATTAATCACTTAATACGGAATATCTTAGTTTTGATCGTACAGCCACGTTACAAGAAATACATGTTAATGTTTTACAACCTTCACATTGTAAAAAATCGTAAAGTCTTAAAGTAGAGATAGATAATTATTAAGATCAAATAGTATCTAAATAATATGTAGTGATACAAAGAAATCTATACAGGCTATTATAATGTATAATATTTTTAAAAGAAATATGTGGTAATTTGCTTTGAAATAGACGTACTAAATATTGTAATCTTAAAAGTTGTAAGCGGTCTAAATTTATTATTTTTATCCAATTCTATTATTAAACTGTTGTAATATTACTTTCTCACAAAAAGTCCATAATATTTAAAATATTACACACCGTATTGTCTTTATTTTATAGGTGATATATATTGAAACATAAAAAACACTTGTATGTTCAAGGTTTACTGATGACAACTATATTCTCTTGCTTTAATGATTATTTTACAAAAAAACGAGTGATGATGATGAGTATATGTCAAGTGGTGATAGGGATTGGTTCTATGATATATCCTCTCCTGCTAGAGAAGCTTTTAGACAAATATGGCTTTCGAGGAACGGTGCTTATTCAAACGGCAATTGTGACAAATACGTTTTTCGGCGCAATATGTTTACATCCCGTCAAATGGCACGCAGTTAAAGTGTTTATTTATGAAGTGATAGCTCAAGGTAATGAAATTTACAATACTTTCGAGTAAAATAACTCATAAATTCATACGACTATGTTTATTTCGTGAGAATTACAGAGATTCCTGTTTTCATTTTAAAAACAATACTAATGATAACTTAAACTCCATATTAAAAAAGCAGTGATATTATTTCAAGTTATGCATAGTGTATTATTATTCAATTTTCATTTGTGTCACTAAATTGTAATCTTTCGCGTTATAATTAATGTGCACCAATCACTTTCATGTGTTTTTTTTAACGGAAAAATTATCAAATTTCTAGAATCTAGAAATGTTCGAAATTAAGATTTTTATGGCCATCAGGCTTTTGTAGCTTATAAGAATTCTAAATTATTTAAAACTGCTAAACTTCCTTATGTTAACATATAAGGTTTACCAGTTTTAAATAGTTTGGAATTTAAAATCAATTTCCATCAAGCACCATCAGTCGAAAATATTAATTGCTTATAAGAATATTATAAATTTTACAAGTTAATGTCATGTTATCTAAATTATAAATGGATAAAATAATTATTTCCTTAAATAATAAATCAAGAGCATGGACATTTAAGGGAGTTCCAAATTATCCTCAAACCTTTTATCTGATGACGACAAATGGTTTATGATTGTATAATCAAAAATATTTAGCAACATTCTCACATTGCTTGGTGATCAGAAATTTCTGTTTAAGCATGGTAACATTTAAAATTGAAATATAATTTTTACAGATGAATTAATATTAACGCCAAAAACAAATGATAAATCTAATGAAATACAACATGTAATGCCCGAAAAAGATATAGAAAATTGTACATATGGAAACATAGAGAAGACTGGAAGATTTTTGGTCCGCAACATAAACCCAAATACTCTATTAGAATCTTCAGGAAATAATTCTAGCAAAGAGTTGGAATACAATCAAAGAAAAGATCCCGCAACAAATAACGGATTATGGTGGGAATAAAAAAATATTTTTGATTTACTGTGTGGCTCTGAAGATTGAAATGTTGAGTGCGTACACTTGCAAATCGGTTGCCACCGAATGGTTCAAAATCAGATGCATCTGCATGACATGGAAGTCTATGGTTTGAAAAATTGACTGATAATCAATTATCATGGAAAATGATTTTAAGATGATTTAATAACTTATTAAAACATGTTTATAATTTAGTGGAATACCATTGTAATAACAATACATTTTTTTATAGGAAGAGAATTGTGAGGTTGCTAGATTTGGATTTATTAAGGGATTACGTATTACTAAATATAATGGTCGGTGTGTCTTTCGGAATGTTCACTGATATGTGCTTCGTTTTAATGTTGCCGTTATTTCTATACTCAATTGGATTAACTACGGTGAGTTGGGAAATCAATTATTTTTTTCATAATAAGGAATAGTTTTTCATCTGATACCTAAATTAGCGTATTCAAGTCTTGCAAAGGCATAACAGTTTTAAGAAACTGAATATGGATACTATAAACGGTTAGATGATATATCTTATTGAAACAATCTGATAGTAATCGATTAATGATTATATAGCGGACACGATTCAAAAAATGCATCGAAAATATCCGAAAAAATGGATGTCCAATTAGTTGAGAAATTAGCTGGTAATCAATTTTCGTCAAAAATAGCTGTTGAAACAAGCTTTTACAATGTGGATACTTATGTTATTCTTGATTATTTATAGAGTAATCATTTTTACACTGTTGGGATAAAATATGCAAGAAATGTATATTTATTTTTAAAATATTTATATTTATATTAGAAAATATTTAAAACCTGTACATTTCTTTCAGTCTAATGTAGCAAATTGTATATCTATAATGGCAGGAGCTGACTTGCTATCGAGAGGATTTCTTGCTATTTTAAGTAAATTTTTTACAATGAAAAGCAGAAGTTTATTTTTTTACGTTCTTATTGCGACATCACTTGCACGAATTGGTAAGTTAAAAATAATATCTATTTCTCGTACTTTTTTCGTACTTTCGTCGAATATACGTACGAATACGTACTCGTATTTTTTGCGCTTCATTATATAAATGTTATTTTAAATCTATTTTAAACGTATCTGCTTAATAGATTTCAATAAGTGTCTTACAATAAATATGAACAGTGGATATTGGTATAGATGAAGTAAAATAAATTATAAATTAAAAAAGTTTTTTAAAGTCGAGAACTGTTTGATACACTAATTTATAAATTTGAATACTTGTTAGTTTTATTCAAATGAAAGTTATCCAGTGATAATATAATATAAATGTATTTATATAAATCATATTAAACAAACATTTACATGATTAATATTAATCGTGTAAATGTATTGGTGGTTAGGTATGGGTAAAATTATTAGATATTTGTGATATGAAAAATATAGACTATAAACCTTACAAAAAACCATTCGCCATAATAAAATAACTTGATTTATAACTATGTTAATACTATTTTAAGCTTATAATCAACATTTATCAAGCATAATAATCTATCCATACTATTAAATAATTTATCATATTATATTTTCATGCATGTTAAATATTCACAATATTCACAAAATAAAATGAAATGTCTATATGAATATTAAGACTTAATTTATATTGAATCATTTTGTATATGTATTAAATTGTGACTAATGCTGCCTAAGGTTTAAATTATTATAATTAGTCTAATGGAAAAAGTTTACAACTATACGAAAGGACATCTCACAACTCACATTCTGTTAAAAGCAATCAATCTACAATAAATTAAAAAATGTTATTGTTCATCTAACCTCATATAAAATACAAATTTAAATTTCCTCGTTAAAAAACCTACTATTTTATTTTGATACGATTATTTTCCTCCTTTAAATTGCCAAATTTAATATATTTGGAAAGAATTATTTTGGAGAATATTTTGTTTTCTTCAAAAATTATTTGTTAGTATCCGATTTGATAGGAATACTTATTTAGAGACTGGAGGCCACGTGTCAAATTTTAAAATTGTAAAAAATTTAGCTACTTGCGCCACGGACTAAAAAAGAATAAAAAAATCTATTCATACCACTTAGACTGAATAATAATTTCAGCGCTCGAATAAGTACAAATGTATACATGTGCTTTGTTGTATGCAAAACTCAAATTTTCTCCCTTCTTTAACATTTACATAAGAATTTAGAAAATATTTCCGCAATGTGGAAGGTTTATATGCTATGTCTGGTATGTAAATTAGGGAGAAAAAACATATTTAGATTAACTCGTTTTCCATAGTTTGTGAAATTTTACATTGTTGGTGGTATTAAAGATGAAAATAATCAAAACTGATCATTTTATGAATTACAGCATTTATAGAATGTAAACAGTATTGGACATTTATGCTGATGGCATCCGTGATTGGTGTTCTACGAGGTCTACTGAATGTTCCCGCTAATCTCGTTTATAACGAATATATTCCGGAAAATTTTATAGCTGCGTATGGACTTTCGTCATTTTTTATGGGGAATATAATATCCCTATTGAATCCATTAATGGGTATGCAAACAATATTATATACAACTTAAAGATTCAATGCCTTTTTTACATCAGGGTCACGCACCCATACCTGTTTTGGGTTAAAATTCAAGTTTTATCCATTCATGAATATTTTATATAGGGTCAAGTCTCAAGTGGTCGTGCGAATATCCAACAACATAATAGAACGCGAAATAGATATTGGAAATAAAATTGAGCATCTTTTGTTTTAAAAATTTGTGATTCGGAACTCAGGGACACAATTTGAATAAAATATCTTTCTTAATTTAAATATATAGTTTTTACATGAAATGGATATGCAGAAAATATTTTTAAGAAATCGTATTGAATTTTAAATCAAATATGTATATTTGAATTAGATTTTTTTATAAAGTTTGGTTCCGATAATGACTAAAGTCATTCATTTAATGTATAAATAGTTGAAAATTACGATTTTGGTAACACAGCTGTTTGCTCTTACTTGCTTTCACTTTTTTTGCCGGTAAAAGTTATTTATTATTTAGTTCAGAAGTAATATGTTCATTTGATGATACATAAAGCAATATATCACGACAAAATAATTCAACATTAACCAGTTCATAATTCAACGCTTACAAAACGTTTTAATGGAGGTATTTTATTCTTTCTTTTCAGGTCTACTTCAAGATTATACAAATAGTTACGTTGTTGTATTCTATGCACTATCATTTATATCATTACTTTGCATTATTCCCTGGACAATTGAGTTTTTATATTATAAAAGAAAATCAAAAGACTATAAATAAAGTTGTTTATAACGTATCACAAAGCTCATATAATAAAATAAGCAAACTCTTTTATTTTTTCCACAAGAATTATTAATATCAAAACATTATATTTACAGAGAATGGAGGATAAAACTGAAATAAACAATTCTTTGACAATGATATTAACATTTACTTAAACCAGTCTAACTGTGATATAATTTAAAAAAAAAACTTTTTCTTTTATGTTATTAAGTGTGCACTTATATTTACATAGCAATCTATCACAGATTCTCCATAAAAACATTTTCACATGTCCAAATGTGCTTCATAAAATGCACATGAATGTTGAGTTATGTTGGAACAGTAATGCAACTATTATAATAAATGTATGATGTAATTGTTTTCTTAAGTAGCTGATAAGGTTTTCTCGTAGCATCATCTTTACTTTTGATTTAGTTTACATTGTCTATTTCTCTCGACAAGACACTTATCTTTTATCCATGAATGGTGCTGTGAACAAATATTCATTTAAAATTTAATAATATTAAAGATTTAACTTAAACAATTCACCAGTTTTTACAAGAATGACACAGGTAAATAAAAAAAATATACCACCAGATGGAAGCTGGGGATACGTTATAGGTGCAGCAGTAGTTGTTACTATCGTAAGTAATAATTATTTTTATAATTACTAGTTGATGCTAACAGCACTATTTACGAGTTTCAGCAAGTAAAAGTTGTATCTATAATTCAATTAAAAATATAAGCAGTGACGAAAATTACGATTTAAATTTTAAATGTATTCTAATTAAATTACAATCAAAATATATTATTTCAATCCAAAAACGAAATAAATTAGTGGATTGATAAGAAGAAATGGCATATTACACCATCCGCAAAAACAATACATGAAATACAATTTGTTTCGATACAGTGAGGTTTCAATTAAATTGAATATTTTACTAATTACTCACGCAGGGACATGTTTTAACAAAATTACTGTTTGACTATATTGCAAGTTGTGTGATATAACATTTACTATCTCGGAGAAATACTGAATACATATTTCGTTCTTCAACAATAATAATTCGAATGCAAATTATGTTCGACTCTAATCAAACTAGATAACCTAAAATAACGAATGAATGGTTGTATAATATATCAAGAAACTGTACATGCTTTTCGCATTTTATATTTATTATCACAATTATGATAAGTATATGTTTATAATCTAATAAAGTTTACAAGGTCGAGGTTGTTTCATTTAACTGAAAAAATGCATTACCAGTTACGAATTATAAAACATTTCACGCTGAAGCTTACTTACGGTCAAGTTATTTATAAAAAAAGGTTTGTCAAATAAAATTTATATGAAAAACATAAGTTTCCGGATTCATATAATGAGCCGAGTAACGTTCAATAAAGAAAATCAGTAAATAGTGTTTACGAAGAAAAAGCTAATGAAATTCAAACGGTACAAACTGCGTGTAAATCTATATAAATAAAAATGTAAATGTTCGTTTGTTCAAAATCTTAAATCTCCGAAAGATTTTCACTGATTGCTTTGAAATTGTGACACAACGTTGCATACAAATACACGCGTGTTTTTATATACCTACTATAACATAGATGCTACACCTGTGATTGGTAAAAACACGTTTTTCTTTTAACAGCGCCATCATTTATAACCAGTCACAACAGCAACGCGTGGCCGGGTACAGCTAGCCATAAATAAAAATAATTACTTCAGTCAGTTTTTAAAATATCTGTGTACGAGTATATTCGTACGTTGTATTATATTTTATGTATAATTATTATATACATAATATTAAACTGATTTTTTTTTATTTTCGATTATTTAATTACAGTCCATAAAAATGTTCTCAGATTTGCTGTTTTGGTCACGCATCGTCGTACGGTTTAATTTTTAACGATTTTTTCGTCACGACAAACACAAAAGTTGGCACAATCACTATTGTTCATGCAGCCACGGCGACGGTGGTATCAGTTTCAGGTGAGTAAACGTGTATATTATTGAAAATATTAGGTGTATAATTTTTTTTATTGGCCCTTTTCGATAATATACTATTTTATAACTTTAGCTTTTTGACTTCATGGAAAAATTCTAGCGGTCTTTTAATGTTTTCCAAAAAAAAAAAATCTGAAATTATGAAATGAAATTGTAAGCAAATAATCAAGAAATAAGGAAAAATTTTAAAATCGGTTATCGTCAAAAACTATATTGACAAACATAAATAATATAGTATTACCGAAAGTCCGCAATAAAATAATAATATGAAATTATAATAATTATACTCTCATATTATTATGATTTCTCTATGCCAAATATTGTAGTTGGTAGCGTGCGCACCTTGCAATCCGGGGAATGCGAGTTCGACTCTCCATCTGTCAGATATAAAAAAAAAAAAAAATG
>JAGVSQ010007908.1:0-14876 GCA_022683975.1 Rhyacophila evoluta
GTATAACAACTCTAAAATAGGTTTTCCTTGCCGGTCACCGGTGACCCCCATGGCACCCTTCAAGAAATTCAGTGTCGGTCACCGGTGACCACCATGGCGATCAACGTGATAATAAATACATATTTAATGAATAATCAAGAGTATATGATATGATTTTTATCATATTTTTTTATTCTTGCAGATAAAGATTACTTATATTTTTTCCTATTCATTTCCTTGCATTTAGTGCATCACTCATACATAGATAAGTAAATGCTGTAGATTGTTACGGACAGTTTTATTTTTATCTCACATGTCATCAAATGTTCAAAGTGCTTATCTCGCGGATTGAAATTTGCATCCGTTTCTCTTAGCAGAAATATCAAATAATACAACTTTATCTGACGCTTATCTTTAATGGGAAAATTTTCTATTTAAATATTTTATAAGTTTTAAGTATAGTAATTTTTCTACTAAATATATTTTATATCAAATTTAATTTAGTCCAATAAGACAATTTCTTGTAAAAAAGAGATAAAATGGTACAAAATTTAAAGAGTTAGCAAATAAATGCAGTTACAGTAGATATTGTTATTAATTTGCTTTCAATAATATATCAACATCTTAAGTTACTGCTATTATAGTTCAATCCTATATTTAGAGTTATGTAGAAATGTTTATGCAATTCTCTAAGTTGATCACTCTGTATCAGTAATGTGTTTATTATAGTCTTGACCAGTGCTCCGTAACCTTTTATCTTTCATGGCACACTTGATGTTCTTTTCCAAAATTTTGCAGCACACCATAAGTAAAAAAAGTAAGAAATGCCACCGCTATGGTGGCATATTTAATGTTCTGATATTGGAGAAAAGTGCCAAAGCACACCCACTACTGTCTTGCGGCACAGCGGTTGCATGACACTGATCTTGACAATGATATAAAAAAATAAATTTATAAAGCATTTTGAAGATGTAATTAGCATTGTTGCAAATATTGTCATTAATTTTTATTTTAGACAATTAATTAGGGAATGATAAATATATCGATGAGTATTATATTATTTTTTTTGGTTAGGATTAATGGGCGGTCCCATGGCTTCTCCTATGTCTGTTGGGAGCGGTGGGCTTGGAGGAGGGGTAGGAGTGGGTGTCAGCAGTGGAGGAGGGGGCAGTCCTGCCCTCGCCCCGTCACCTTCTTCAGCCCACCATCCCCAACAACAGCAGTTGCATCCCCAGCAGCTCATGCAGCAACACAGGTAACAGCACAGATTTCAATATTATCATCGGTATTTAAACAGAGTTATGTTAAATAGAGTGGTACTATTATATTGATATTGTGTTATTTTAAGGTGTGGTACAATGGCTCCAAGTCCATCATCTTCTTTGAATACTCCCCTCGGTGCTGGAGCAGCTCCATCTCCTGTGGGAGTAGGTTCTGGTAGTGATGAAAATACTTACCGTGAAAAGGTCCGCCAGCTCTCCAAATACATTGAGCCGCTGCGCAGAATGATATCCAGAATGATCACCGATGGAGAAAGTGAGTTTTTATCATTTACATTTCATATTTGATACCTATCGGATTCAACGGCTTGTGGTTGCATTGATGTTACATATACTTGATCATATTCAGTGCTGACAAAAATGGTATTATACTATTGTTAATACCAGAAACTTCCAGACAGTTGAGTAAAACATTTTGTTTTCAAATTTGTTAGTTATATTGAGGCTAGTGAAAAAAAACGGCTTGAATATATATATAATTGCACATTTCTCTTTACAGATGTGGATAAACTTACAAAGATGAAGAACTTTTTGGATATTTTGTCTCATCCTTTAAAACGTATGCCTCTGGAAACGCTTCTCAAATGTGAAGTGGTTTTAGAAAAGTTGGATTTCAAAAGGAGTGAGGGAATGTCACTTCATTCTCAATCAAATCCACTTCATTTACAAGCAAAGGTAATGCAATTCTATGCAATAACAGCTGAAATGGAATGACTAAAGATATATGTGCATTCCAAACAATTTATTGTAGTCAAACATTTTAACAGTATGATGTATCCTCTGTTAATTCAGAGAAATTATCAAATATCTTTGTGATTATATATTCATTTATGAAAAATTTGTATTTTAGGAGCACCAAATATTCTGCCCTCTTCTAGAAGTAGTCAATAATGCCCTCCAATCACCTGTTGCTAATCACACTTTGAAAAGGACATTTGGACCGTGCGTGGAAGCATTATTTGGTCCTGAAATAAGGTAATTATCTAATATGTTACGCATTGTGATAAATCTAACATTATTTTATCATTAAAATCTAAAGAGTTTTATTATTCCTTTTTTATTACAGGAATATGCCTCCTCCTCTCAAAAAGACCAGAATTGAAGAACCAAATCCTGATATTCCTGATGTGCTGCAAGGTGAAATAGCTCGATTAGACAGCAGGTTTAAGGTATTATTACGTTTTAATGTTTCTATCCTAATCTACTTCCATTTTTTATATGTAGTTTATGAATTCCCAAATCTTACTAGGTATCATTAAGCCACTGGATTACATATACAATTGTTTTAAGTCTGAAATGTTTTTATTGTCATTTTTGAGGCTGATTTTATTCATTGCAGGTTTCACTAGAAGGATTACAAGTCGGAACGGGGAGTGGAGCTGTCCGATTGGTAGCCCAATTGGAAGACTCCCGCCTGCCTTGTGTCCCGCCAGTATCGCTGTCTGTTCCGAGAGATTACCCCGATTCCCCTCCGACCTGTCTGCCTCCTTCGTCAGATTATGCTGCGACACCTTTCCTGCGACGAGTTGGCGCTGCTCTTGGAGCTCGACTGGCCGCATTGCCCCGGAAATTCTCCCTCAGTCAACTCTTGGACACCTGGGAAATGAGTGTCAGACAAGCTTGTAGCCCCCAATCCGACTCTACTCCGCATTCTTCTACCACTTTACTCATGGGCATTTAATTTGAAAGCATTATTTATTTTAAAAGGTTGTGATTTGTCAAGGAAATCACTGATGAAAATATTGAAATCCATATAATTTATAATATTGATATTTCAATAAAATAATTACATTCATTTTATATTAGTAATAATTTCATAAATATGTTGGTATGGTTAGTCTCACTTCGATATTATAAAATTCAGTATTCCCTGAAAACATTTTTTTATGATCATGATAAAATGAACTAAAATTGACCAGTCACCGAGACATTTAGAACCTCTTATGTTGTTCCTGATTTTTGCTCAATGCGGTGTTAAGGTCTATCGAAATGTATTTAAATAAAAATACTTGTCTACAATCTCAGAAAATCCATTCAAGGACTTGAGAGTCAACAACATAATATGGATGAAAGTTTTTTCACAGCTCTTCCATAACATAATTTAATATATACCCATTAAATTCACACTAACCAGATCGTGTGAAAATGTATCTTAATCGATTATTTATGATATTTAATAATTGAAAGTATCAGTTTATTGTGTTCTGCACAATATACATTAAAAACAATGATTTTCATACAGCTGACAGACTCGAATCTGTAACACCACGATTAAAGTGATTCGCAAGTATGTGCACTTTTCTGCGCATTAAAAAACTTCATATAAAATATTTATATATTTCAATCTTAAATATTATTATATTTCTATTTACTTCTCAGATGATCCATAAATTAATTAAATAATTAAAATTAATTTTCTTTCTAATTTATTTGAATTCATTGGATCATTTACATATATTTCATTATCTTTGAGTCTTTCATCTTTGCAAATAAACACAGGGTAAACGCTGTACTCATAGTGAATAAAAATTATACCATATTGAAATAAATAGAATAAGAATATTTTTATATACTGGTATAGTTATAATAGATATGTAGTTTGTTAAATTAGTGTTTAGTTAATAATTTACATCATTTTATACTTTATTTTTTTGTGATACTTTTTGATAGGATTTCAAAATTGGACTTTATTATTCAATTTGATACATTTAAATTTTCAAAAGTGAATATGTAATCTCATATTAACCATTTAGATTAAAAAAAAAAACTTTCCATTTCGATATTTAAAGGGTTGCCATTTTATTTACATTTATTACCCAGATGGAATCCTATTACAATAAATAATAATTCATACTTTAATTTATATGTTCAGAGGAAGCTTACCTTTGCTGCAATTATTATAATTTTAAAACATTTGAATTTATGCATAATAAATTAATGAAAAGATCTCCAGTTATGTCACATTTTATTTTATATGTATTGTGAAATATTCTATATTCTAACAATAATTAAAATACTATATTTCAACAAATCGTTTTATTTTTACATACATTTGAAAACTATTGATTTGATACTTTTTAGAGACTTATTTATTATAATATTAAAATACTGTGGGAAATTTTGACAAATTTACATTTTTCAGCGGTAAAAAATAGTTTAGTGATTCAGTATAGAATTCAGAATAGTTTATTTAATTAAAGGATTAAAACAAGTTAGCAATAATTCCTCGTAAATTTTGTCTGGCTATTTTAGTTATCAGATCATTACTGACATTACCTCTAATTGTAATTCTATTCCAACACTGGAAAAAGAAATTCTAGAAAGTAAATGTTTACTCAACGAATTAAGTTTATTTAGTGACGATATTTATTTGTCTTTTTAAAAAAAAAGTTATCGAAGTTTGGCAAAGTTCCCACACTTTTATGTTTATTTACAATAGTAGAAGTTTGGAATGTACTAAGTATAAGTGCTTCAAAAGTCATCACCCTTTATACTTTTTATAAATATTTTGTTCCAATGTGTCCCACGCATGTAGTCAATTATCACAATTTGTTCCAGGAATTATTTTACAAAGCATTGTTCAAAATTATATTAAGTAACAACAGGAGTACAGCGAAACAAGCCATTTGTTGCACATCATCTTCAAATTATTATATTATTGCATTAATGGTTGGATGTTTTTTCTGTGCATCATTATCAGCGAAAAATTGGGTGATGACATTTGAAAGACCAATAAAACAATACATTATATATTAATAGGTAATAGATTTTTTTAAATATAGATCCATTCAAGAAAAAAAATAATTCATAAACGAAAAATTTTGTAGATGAACTCAAATTGCCTGTTTTGAGAGAAAATTTCTTGTTGACACTTTCATTTATATTGGTACATCTCTAATATTTCAATCTTTCCTATACAATACCTCAAAACAATGATGGTGAACTAATAGAACAGGCTGATATGAGGACAATGTTGGGGTCGTAAGTTTTCAGGATAATTGTAAATTTATATTTACTATAATGTGTTATAATGGAAGCATTAGGGAATTCTTTCTGGTATACTTCCTTACAGGGTATTTTAGATCTGTTATGCTACAGTATATGTCTGTCCAGAAGGATATGAAAACGTGATGGGCCAAGCAATTGATAAAATAGATAGATTCATCAAAGAAAGTTCACCATCTCTGTTTTAAAATATGCAGTCTATTGATGAAAGAATTAAATACATATTCACCTATCAATTTTCAACATCATCGACTTTTTTGCTAAGCTTTTAATAATGCCTTATAATGAAAATTGGTAAATAGCTGAGTTTGCTCTTAAGCATTCCGACTGCTGTTGAGTATTGCCACAGCAAGACCAGTGCCTGGCTCCAGGATGACCATCGTGACCGTGGCCACATCCTTTGTATCCGCCTGCCATTTGACCTTCACACGCACACTCTGCGTCTTTACTGCCACCGCTTGAGCAGAATGTACAACAGTGAAATTTGCCATGATGAGGATTGATACTTCGTACTGTTAAAAGGAAAGGACTCCCCTAAAATAAAAATGTTTCAATCCATTATAAGTCTTGCTGTTATCTGTAATACTTACTTATTCTTCGATTTTTACATTAAATACATTCTGCGTAAAATCACAAATATTGAAAAATTACATTTATTTGTTTACGGTTATTTAAAAGTAGTGATCTTTTTAAATAAATATTAATGTATTATTTTTTGAGGAAAACGTCTTTGTTCGCCAGTATATGGTTTGTAGCCTTTTAAAATTCCTACCTTGATTGATTTTCCATTGACAAGGATTGCAAGTTGGAGATTTCCTGGAGTGTCAGGCACGAACGTAAGCAAATAAGTACCGTCTCGTCTGTCATGGACAGTAATTGGTCGCGGGCGGAAGTTTGGTTTCCTCAATACTCCAAGAACTGATTCACCCCCGCGACACAACGGCTGGTCGGAAGAGTCCCTCGTTTCTACAATTATTTCATGGGCTCGATGAACGCGTGCCCCTCGAAGTGCTGAAGCAAATAAAAATAATTGTTACTAATTAATTTAATGTAGTTAGCAAAGGTAAATGAATAGCAATGTACATTTTTGGATTCATTGCATGATTATTAAAAATATCAAGATGTACCAAACAAGTCAAGAGAATCAGAGATTGTCATGTTTAATCATTACACTATAGTGGGATGTAGGATAAATTACCTTATTGTTGATAAAACAATTGAATGTTTTGAATGCGGTATTGTATTATATACTTCTATTAGAATTCATGCTAGTAAGATTATTCTCACCTTCTAAATCTATAACACAAAATCGAGGCTCCACACTTTGCGTTGAAACTGTTCCAAACAACTGATGATTACCACCACCATAGTGTAAAATTTTTTCTTCTCTGATGAGTTGCAAGTTCTCGGAAACCCTCATATCAAACAGTCCTTCAGTATTAGAACACCATTCCAGTCGCCTGAGTAGTGGCCCTACGAAGCTTAGAACCTCGACATCCGTTCCTTCCGCAAGGATATCTTCAGCAAACTGAACCGCGTCATTCACATTCTCTGCTCGTTTTTCAAGTTCCATCCTTTGTGTGGTTATTGCTTGAATTTTTACATCTCTTGCTTTCATAACTTGCATTTGCAATGTTTGTCTATGTTCCTCAACAGCTCTAATGTAGGAATCTATAAATTGTTCTACTTCATCTTGAACTACTCCACTTTTTATCTGAAAAGCCACAAAAATTTGAATGGTGATAAAGTTATTAATTAATAAAACAATGCTACAAAATACTTACATATACACCACCACCAAGACCTATCAATTTCTAATTTTCTCTATTCATAATTGAATAAATTTACAGTAAATATTAAAATTCTGTTTGTTCTATAATTATCTATAATATCATTTTATAATTAATCGACAGTTAATAAAGTATCACCAACAATATTGTCACAGACCTGAATCCGTTTTGCAGCAGTTTGTAGTTTCTCAAGAGCAGTGGTGGTCTGCCTGGCAACTGGTTTCACTCTGTCGACAGCTTCTCGGATACTTCTGATGTATGACTCGGCAGCTCTTGACACCGGATCAAAGGAATGTCCACTGTGCAGCATTAAGCAGCAGTCTCTGCAGATTACCTAGAAAATGTTATTATATAAGTTAAGGAATATAATATATTCTGGGATCTCTATATTATAGATCTGGCACAAAAAGTATAATGTAATATGCACATTAAATAAACTTCGAGCTTGATAAAAATTAGCCTTACCTAACAAACTAATGAATGGTTTCAGAGTCACGACCTACTATGATTTTAGCTTTTTTTATGTTCATGCTCAGTCGCGTAGCCGTATATTCAGTGCCCTGGAGCAAGTAAAATTGGTGAGCCTCCTATGGTTTCTCTTTTTTTAGCTCTCACGCTAATTAATAAGTTAACTTCGGCCCCCCATGATTCGTAGGCTTGGAGCAACATGCTCCAACTGCTCCGCGGAAGCTACGCCACTGTTTATGCTCATTCATGTTCTCTTAGTAGAATTTATTATTGTTACAATTCAAATTATTCTCACTTGACAGCATGTTGTACAAAATAGCTTGAGTTCGTTATCAGGATGCCTAGGACAGAGTGGCTGTCTTCGAAGAGTGAGTGTGGCATCTGCCAGAGGGAGAACAGAGTGTCTTGAGGCTCCTCGCTGTCTCAGATGAGCTGCACAGCATCCACCACAAAGGCTTATCAGACAAGTGGTGCATCGAGTTGAAGCCTGAAATTTATAACATCGTTTATTTTATTTTATTAACCACGCTGTAATATATACTATATTTTTATAAAAAGAAAGGACGGAGAAAATATAAAAAGTCATACCTTAGATTCAATCATACATGATACTATATGATTGAATCGATTAGATTCTTTTAGTAAAACATTGTATAATTAATTGATCATATAAATCAATTGTCGGCAACCCGCGGCCCATTTTTTCCCTCTTACAATAAAAGGTTGTCAATCCATATGAATAATAGCGCCGCATCTTTCTTCTTAATAGTCATATTTGGCTGATTTTGACCCACGGTCAAAAAAGGTTGCCGACGCCTGAAATACACGATTAGTGAGAAGCTCGGGTGATTCATTTTCAAGTGTTTATGTTTCAGTCGGTATTTCATGTTGAAATAAAACATGCATCCGTTTTGTTTTGGAAAAAACCCTCGCCGTCATTATTGAAAGATTTTAATTTCTCAAAGCATTTTAACGATATCCGACTTGCCAATATTGTTGACTCATTTCACCTTATTTCAATACAAATGTTTATCGCACAAACTAAAAGCTTTTTTATGTTTTACAGTTTCAAATTATTCTTTAGCTCGTTTTTTATTTAATAATAATTATAAATAGTTTTAACGGTAGCGAGAAGACATTGTTATATCTGTGAACTATATATATATCAGGGCATGTCCATCGCGAATCAATGTTTTATTTATATAAAGATATTCGCAGTCAATAATAGTTATCACTCTACATCACATATACACAGCCAACGGTTCTTATCTTCCTCTGATCAGATACTTATCCATTTCAATGAAATTAGTTTATAAGAAAGATCAACTATCTTTTGTTGCAATATATTTGTGAAAAGATTTTTTCAATGGTAAAATATTGTACAATAGATTAGAAATTTAGACAAAGATGACGGACAAAAACCTTGAATACTGTATGCTATTATCTTTGAATAATATCAACGTCAATATTAATACTCTTGTAGTTCAAATACAAGGCCAATATTCACACTAAATTATTATGTCGAAAGAGAAATATTTAGTTCCTTTAGAGAAGCTGACCATGTCCAATTTAAAAAGAATATGAGCTTATTGAGTTAAAAATTAATGAGGGAAAGTGGAAATTGTTAAAGAAAGCTTCCGATTGTACATACTGCCATTAGGATACTCATTACAATGGTTGTATTTATGGCTGCAACTTTAAGCTCACGCTTTGTACAAAATTACGACTTGTGACACCTCCTTACAAACACGTGTTCCTCAAAACGCAGTCAAGTTAGTAGATTAAGTATTACGATGTGTTGACAAGCGAATTTAACCGTCCGTTTAACGGCTGCTTAACCGCGACTGTTTCGTAAAAATAATATCGAAAATAGCCATTATGAATTTGAAATCTGTCAAATGTGGCGGATGTTCAACATTATCATCGAGTTTAATTGGAAAAGCGCGGTTTTTTTTTCGCTCGCTACGATATTCTTTATTTGAACGATCCGGCGCCAATGGGACGAGTGTTGCAATATATGAAATTGATATTCTTCCGACTTTTCCATTTTTTTTATCATTTCCTAAATTCGTTTCTCGTAAATCCTACACGGTGATTTTTATATCTTTTTTAACTCACCGTATAAGTTCAAATCATTAATATTTTCATCAGGTCGAAACAGAATCGTAACTTTAAATACGGATATTATCATGTTTATCAAAACTAAAAAGGCAAAGTCAACTTTTCACACTCATAGTCATGTGTTGATATAGTTGAGTATTAGCCAATCTTGGTGCTTAAAACATGATCAAAAGATTCATAAAACCTACCGGAACATCTGATGAACAAAGATCACAAAGAAGCCGTGAAGTGTCTCTGTTAAGGGCTGCTACGAACATTCTGTGTTGAAGGACGAAGTTCGGTGGAAGAGCCAGGATGCCTGCAGCAGGTAGCCGACTCTCCGCTGAACACGTTGGACACACCAGAATCTGGACTGCTTTACCGGATATCTGAAATTATAAACATTTGAAAAATAAGCAATGAGTTCATTGCGCTGTCACAAATAATTGTATGTTTAAAAAATAATACGATTATAATTAATACGTTATGTAAAAATAATATTTTTGTAATATGTGTTGGGCACAAAATTTTTCACACAAGACGTCCATCTTCACTCCTACAGAATTTCAAGCGCTGCTAAATCTTATATCACAAAATAAATAATATCAATCAAAATACGTAACTAAACGGAACTCTTTTTATTTGAGGTTTGATTTGATCTTTAAAAATATCGACTTTGATAATTTCAAACATGATTTTATCCAAAATAAACCTTTTAAACGGCGATACGTCATTTGCATTTACAGACAATACACAAATTGAACGTATATAATATATATTAAGTTCAACGTATAAATCTTGTTTTGAATATTGAGAATATCTCACGAACGCAAAAAAATCCAAACGTTGAATATATTTTGGGTAATAATTCCGTTCTAGAATATGTACCTGATTTTATATATCTTCAAATACATTGGATCTTTTCTGCATACATAAGACCAAATTATTATTCGAAAATGAAATAAATGGCTGTATGCCATAATGTATTATAGAAACAAAACTCATTTTTTGTTTATTTTTAATTTTTATGTGATTCGAACCCGAAACCTCCACTCTGAATCATGTAAGCTGGTCACCGGATGGAACTTAATTATTTTCTCATCAATATATAGATGGAGCATATGGATCTACCCAGTGTGAACATGTCCGCTCCGAAGGTGGAGTAAGTATATGAATCTCGGAGATGTGAAGACATGATAATAAGTTATTTATTACGGTATAATTATTCATTAACAGATGTGAAAGGAAATATTTCGAATGGCAGCACAAAAGAAAATAAAATGTTATTTATAGATTTTACTTCCACTGAAACAGGATTAGGACATGCCTGTAAACGAGCTAATTTTACAACTGTGGCAATTGAAAGTAGAAGTGTTACACTTAATAACCAAAGGATGCACGCATTCGTTAATTCGCAGAAGACATAAAGCGGTACTAAATAATACCTTCTTTGTGTAAACACCATAATGGCGTGGAGTCTTGGGGGTTTTATCACCGTTGTAGTGGGTGGTCCAGCTTCCGTCGGAAGAATTGTCTCTCTGCTCGCTCTCGTAACCAGAACCGGCTGAACCGGAACCCGAGTGAGAACCTGAACCCTCCTCGCCTTTACCATTGATAGATACTAGAAATTAACACAGAACCTATAATATTAATGATATCAATGATAGATTTCCCAATAATAACATAAAACTAAAGTTTACAAGACAGGGCTTGATATGATAACGGTTACATATTAACTATAATAAAATACATTTTTATACCATGTTGGAGTAAATGGATCTACACAAAGTGAAGATATCCACTCCGAAAGTGGAGTATATGGATCTCTACAGTGTGAAGACGGCTTGACAGATTATTTTTTACCGAGAATTGTTTGTCAGACATTTGCTCAAAAAGTGAAGGTGCAAATATTGAAAAATGGTTGGAAGAACTTGTTTAATGACCAAGATGCAGACATAGATTTAAGCGATTAGAAGTTCTTTATGTCTGTAGGACAATAAAAAATAATGCTGAAGAATAAACACACGAATTTAATGTTTTACAGTGGCTGAAAATAGATGTAAGAAAGTGAAATAGTAGATGAAGTTATGATCTTGGAAAATGAGGGTGAAATTGAAGATAACGAGAAAGAAGAAACGACAAGCTCAAAAACAAATTTATCGGTGATAAGATGGCATCTCGACGGTCTATAATAGTAACATGTATTAATTATAAATTGTTTAGTATTGTGCGGTTTATTCTCTTAGTTAAAAAATGGATTTAAAAAACTTATTTTTATGTAACGGACTTACGGGTTTAACGCACACCTCCTCGCTCGTATTAGTCCGTTATATCAAGGTTCTAATGTGCAAGTATAATTTAAAAAATGCAATGGATTAAGATTACGTTAAAACGTCTGGGCGATTAATATGTAT
The DNA here is from genome assembly GCA_022683975.1 of Rhyacophila evoluta. Classification (NCBI taxonomy): domain Eukaryota; kingdom Metazoa; phylum Arthropoda; class Insecta; order Trichoptera; family Rhyacophilidae; genus Rhyacophila; species Rhyacophila evoluta. The sequence goes on from JAGVSQ010007908.1 coordinate 12,037, forward strand.
GATTATCACAAGAGCATTTGTGTACTGTATATTGGATAAGGCCAAAATAAACATTTAAGAAAGAAACAACAACATTGTTTCAGTGTGTTAAATATCAGAGTCGAGGGTTCACAGTCGATTCTGACGAGGAAGTAGTTTTCTTGGAGCGCATGATAAATAAACACACCGGCGCTTTCTAATAAATAAGCCATATGGCAAAACTCCGGTAAAAAAGATTTATCTTTCACTAAGATTTCAGTGAAGTTAATTCGTTTATATTGTTTTTATTAAGCCAGAATTCTTTTATTTAAATATATACCGTATACTGGAATCCGTAGTTTCATACTTACTTATTACATGTCAAATCTCATTATAACGAAAATCCAGTATAATGATTATATTTTTGCTGTCCCAAACAAACGTCCATATACAGTGGAAACCTCTTAACATGAAACCGAAACGACTGAAATATTTTTATATTTATATATCCAATACATTTTGTTTGTTTAAGAAGCAACAATTTGTCATGTTAAATGATTTCTCTTTTTATATTAACAAAATAATATATCTGAGATTTTATCTATTTTGTTGGGACCGCAGTATTATTTCATATTAATCCATTTTTTCCCCAGGTTTTCACTGTAATATGCGTTATTAATGAGTTCTACTATGGATTTTCTTCAATTAACGATTATAGAAAATCCTATAATTTGAATATACAATAATGAGATATAGACGTTGAATTATTCTTGTATTATCTTTCTAATATTGGCAATACACCCTGGAAAAATATCATGAGATGGTAACACTGTTGTTTGATGAAAATCTTTTATGATTCCTCAGGTGTTTACTGTTTAGTCAAGTAAGACTTTCCATGTGCCACATTTCCGTCTCAACTGATGTTTTTATCGACCGTATCAAAGAAACCGTCTCACTAACTCAACCCATCGCTTCTGAAGCGGTATATGGCATATCCATATCCGTCTATAGTTTATATACGCTGTAAAAACAAGAAATTTTTCCATTCCGTGGTTTCGTGTTTTTCCGCGGTTAAATCAAAGTGAAGAAACACAGACGAAATATTTAGGACGGCATTCTTGTGAGACAGATGGCCCTTTCCAATTATATTTAAATTCAATATGTTACATATACAACGATTCCGAAGAATATAAACTTAATTGATTGGACAATAATTTAGAATTAGTGCATAAGTTAGGTTAGGTAGATTGTTATGAAAATATTACATATTTTTACACAGTGGAATTCTTATCTACACAAGAAATCCCTATGAATAAGATTAAAGAAACATAATTTAAGTGTCTGACATATTATTTATTCACTTTATTTTAAAGCAGGGGTTCTTAAGCTTATTTAGTCCAAAGACTTTTTTTGTATAATAGAACATTTTTCTTGCAGACTTAACCCCAATTATTTTACGTCGTTTTTGACATTTAACTTACGAGTAAATATTCTTAGTATTCTAACAAATATTGGTAAAAATGAATCGCTTAAATAATCGAATAAAAATTATTAAACTATTTTTTTGTTTATAATGAATGCAATTTTTTTTTTGAAACGATTTTTATTAATGTGTTATTTGAACAAAAGTGAAAAATTAGGGGACATAAAATTGTTTAGTGGACCCTCGGTAATGACTACGTGCATTCACACGGGTCCGCAGATCACAGTTTAAAAGCCGATGTTTTTACGGATAAGTTTACGCTTGTGAATAACATGCGGACCGGTAGTCATAAGCTCTAATTCCGTAGTCGCATAATTACATAAACATGTTTTTCACTGTTTCATCGCTGTAAAGTGTCTTTCAAGGTCATACAGAAAACAGAGTTGTACGCATAGCACTCCAAACGTGTTTTTCTATCCCGGTATTCCTCTCTTACTAAACTTTTGATCTCGATCTCGGTCTTGATCAATCTCTATATCAAGTATGCCCAAATATAATAAAACGATAATTACAGATAAAATTCAGATAAATTACAATAAAAGCTACGATCTACAGAGATTCTTGATGGTATGTAGTAAAATAAGCATGTATGTAATAAATGAAATATATTGATATCCTGATCGGCTGTCAATTGGACTAGACAAACAGGTGTTTGATTGCATAGGTAAATTCAAACGGATTTTATTGTAACCAAAATGCCTATCAAGAATCCTATAAAAATGAGCAAAAAATAATCAAAGAACCCAACTAGTTAAAATTTTTTAATCAATTTCAGAGCATCTAGACAATTTACTCGATGAAGATTGGGCATTTAAAATATGGTGACTGCTACACACCGTGCTCGAATGTATTAAAAACAAACGAATTGAACCGCATTTAGTGCATATTACTCAACACTTGGTTGGTGTGTAAAAAAAACTTTGATTAAATTTGTTTTTTTTTAATATTATTAATCTCCGAAAATTAAGCAACACATGAACAGTTTTATGACTAATAAAATGCGTCCCAAACGCATACTGGCAACATATGTGGGCCAGATTAAAGTTGCATGAGTTTCGATTTTTCTGTGTTGCAAGAACTTCAACAACGATTAATATGAAACATGCTCTTGCTATGATATTTGTTCATGTTCATTTTTTGAAATCTCGTCTTTTTATTTAGAAAATCATGTAGCCGGTAATTCCATAAAGAATATAAAAATTGAAACAAATATAAACTCAATCTACCAATTATGTCCTTTAAATTAATGTATCAATACATACATCAATAGTATAAATGAACTTTAAAATATAAACAAATTTACTAAATGATAGTGAGTTGAATAACTACACGTTCTTCGAGAGAATTACGGGAGTCTGCTTACACTGAAGTTGAGTGGCATTATGTATGTATATATATA
>JAGVSQ010007909.1:0-14876 GCA_022683975.1 Rhyacophila evoluta
TTTTCGACCAATCCTACGCTAGAATTGAAAAATGTTTTCGACCAATCAAACGTCTAACACAAACACACATAAACTAGATTTTATATATTAAGATGTGTGCACTTGGAAAATACTCAATGATTCATGAGGATTTTCTATCCTGAAGAGTACACCGTGCAAGTTTAAGGACTGGTGGAATAATGAAACAAATATCATTTTCAATTATTTATACTGTAAAAAGAAAAAAAAAATAGTTAGTTTGCCAAATAAATTATTCTGTGCTTGGATTAAGTGGTGTGGATAGTATGCATAAGACTATACTCGTATTATTTGTTTGCTTATTTTACATATGTTGTAACATTACAAACTATAAGTTCAATACATTTACAACACGAAATAAATATAATTATAACAAAAATATTAAAATATATTTTAAAAGGAAGCACAAAAAAAACAAATGCAATATTGTAAAAATATAAGAAAGAATAATGAGAGAGATTTTTAAAATCAAAACAGAAGGAAGGAGCTCCAAGTAAGTTAGATAGACCCTATGTATATCTTAGCATCCATATAAACTCACTCTCACATAGGTAGAAGACATCAATATCCTAAGCAATCTCGTTAAATACCACCATTGCTCTCCGCATTGGAATGCCTACTGGCAAGATAGTCCTGTATTTAGGAATGAAAAACAGCTGATGTCCTCGATTTCTCAATGGCGTAGCTACATATCTAGTGACCCGGAGCAAGTAAAATCGCTGAGCCCCACTGTTTGTAGTGAAATATGTTTTCGATCGAGAAACGATGTCGCGTCCTTCACAAAATTACAGTTTCTCTCAATGTTATGCCTTCTATGCTAGGCGCCTCCCCACAATTCGTGTACCTGGAGCAACTGCTCCAGTTGCTCCATGGTAGCTACGCTGTAGAATATGATTTTATTAATACTGTTATTGATTAAAATATAAATAGATGTTACATAATGTAAAAACACGTAAAAACAGTAGGATAATAATTGATTGTATCCATATCTACCATACAAATTTTAACATTAGGTCAATTCTGTTTCCCCAGATTAAGTGAAATCGAAATCAAAAAAAAAAACGTATGCACAATTTGAAAAACGATTTTTTGATTTTCAGGAATGTTTTCCGCATCCGTGTCAAATAATAAATAATAAAAAAACTGTCCTCTTATCATTTTCTCACGAAGCAAAATTATTTTTTACACACCATGCATACGATAATATAAAATATTTATGAATATCCTACGCTCGCTAAATATCAGAAATATTTTAGGAATGCCTTTAATTAAATTGTCAATGGAATTTTTCTTTTCCTAACTTTGGGAATATTTTTTCATTATACATATATGGTTTATTAAATATTATTTTACATATTATATTTATATTATATTATATATTACGTCTATCAGTTGAAAAGTTTTCAGTGACCTACATAGGTTATTCCCTCGACAACAGTCAGTATAATATTATGATGCACATAGCTACACAATTTTTGATTGGCTCAATTTATTCATGTGACAAATTGACTTGAAGTTTATCGTTGCTTACGTTTTATTGAATGAATATGCTTTATTACTGCACTATTAGTTGTATAATGTACCTAGTTACCTAACATCATGGCCACGGATTGGAAGTATGCTATCTGAAGAGTGACTTCGTTTATATTTTCACTCAAATTTAATTTTAATTTGCTTAGTTGAATTTTTTGAAGTTGATTAATCAACAACAAATAAGTTTTAATCCAATCATATCAAAGTGCAAACTTTATCAACATTTGATTGATATCAGCGATACTTAACTAAGTTTTACGGAATCCTAAAATCTAAAAACATTGCGACTAATATATATACATATATATTTAAGTTTTTACGATTATAACGTTTTTGACGTGCAATAATAATGCAATCAATATTGACGCTTTTTTTAAAATGTTATAATTTTATTAATAGATTAACATGCACTACATGTTATCAAATTTATTGTAAACGTGCAAATCAGAAATCATTACGATACATGGGCACAACTTGGAAAGATCTCTCATATAACCAGTGGTTAAAAGCGTCGCTGACGGTTGAAATGACAATACGACAGAAATAATCTCGGAGATGAAGTAGTTTTCGCGATACATATTCTAATCAAATGTAAATTTATTTTTGAGACAATTCAATGTTAGCTTTACATGTATTGCTGTATGATTTTATAATCTTCCATTTGATTTCATAAAGATATTCTACGATTACTCTTAGGAACTGAAGAAACGCCATGCTGTACATATTGGTTTGGGGGTAGATCTTTTTCTGTCGATTATAATTAACACTTTAATTGCGTGCTACTTTTGGCAAATTTTCAAAATGCGCTTAATGTTTGCAAAAATTAACATAGTTTCTAAAACACTATTTCAATATGTTTTATTTATAGTACTCAACATTTTACCGAGAATCAATTTATCAACATCTCAATATTATATTATTGTCACAGCTTATATAAGTATCACTTTAAACCAGGATAGTGCTAATTTTTAATGATCGAAAAAAAATGTAATAGAATCGTCATCGGCATAAATAAACTCACTTAAAATTTACGAGAATATTTAAAATGTTTTTTTTTAACTACAAAAAGGTAAACTAAAGCAAATAAGGTGATTCCGGTCGAAAAATGATAGTCTAGGGTAAGATAAACCTAACACGCTTTCAATTAATATGACGAGTGGCGATATTTACGAAATAAAGAGCGAGTAAGATTTTTGGTTTTCTAATGAAATGTAATAAAAGTCTTTGACTACAGTTGCCAATCAAAATATTTATAATATGAGGCACGGAACGTTCCGAGTCTGGCAGATAGCCGCTAGGGACCCAATCACGTAATATTACGGGTCCCGCAGGCCAAGTGTTAAGTGTCGTTAGTAAACAGTGTCGTTGCTACCGCAGAGTACGTAGAGCAGTTGCCCCAGGCGCACGAATCATGGGGAGGGGGTGCAAAATTAGAAGCAAAAATATTAAGGAAGCGTGAGAGCTAATAGATAAAAGTATGAACTGGGGCGTAGCGACTTTACTTGCTCTAATGCCGCAATGAGTTATCACAAAATTAGGATTTGTGTAAATAACAAACTATGATATTTTAATAAAGTAAATTGAGTGCATCGATAATAACTATACTATTTACACGGGTGTTTGACTGCAGTCTACGCGTAACTTTGAACAGATGTTTTGCACAATTAGGCAATATGCTCACGTGTCACTGAAACGAAATAATAATATATAGACGCTTCAGATTTATCTGAGGTGACCCTTTTAAGCGCCCTCTATTTTCACGGTATCGATAGAGCGCAGACGTAAATTATCTGTCGGGAAAACTTGAGTTTTCCGCTCGTGAAAAAACGCCAGCCCAGTTCACAATCTCTGTCGTATTGGAAGGATCTCTATCGTTTCCCGCGAATGTGTGCGAAGGTCTGCCGTGTATGTGTGAGTGATTTTTTCTTAACAAGTATACCCGAGTCACTAAACATATTTTCCCAGTCGACCCTGCGACATCATTTTGCAAACACGCATATAGGTCAATCAACATCAGTGTGAAATATCGCGCCATCAGCGGCTAACTACTCCGCCAATAAGGAATAACCGAACCAACGTAAGACTATTAAAATGTATAGATGTATAAATATATATTATATTTATTTATATTTGGCGGGATTTTGTAGATGATGTTCGAATTTATAATTGTCAGCATTGTGAAAAATAAATTGTGTTTTGTACAATAACCTCGTTCACCAGGAAAACATTTTAATTAATTTCTTAATGAAAATTTGCATTTAAAAACAAATAAATACATATCATAAATATCTGCAACACAATATTTACAATAAAAATAGTGCGTAGGAACGTGTATTGGTATTTTTTATGATATCTCCGCTCCAAACGAGATTCATTTGTCACTCAATCGCTTAGCTTATTGCCTACGCGGATCAGTTTTTTTTAAAATCGTTATGTACGGGGCTTGAATCTACAGGTTATCCCTTACCAACTTGGCAAATAATAATGACGGTCATGTTAAATACAATTTTACAGATATACATAAAACTGTCTTTTCACATAATAATATACATTTAATTTTAATTTGAGTGACTTACAAATATACTCATTTTTTTTTGTTTTTTGTCTTCGGAGTCAGTTTGATTAAAGTATTAAATCGCTCTCGATTTAAGTGTGTATGGATACCATAATATATTGATTTAAAAACGACGCCAGATACGTGATCTTGTAAAAAAATGATATTATGTGACATTGCGTGAATGGAGAGGAGATGAATTAAGAAAAACCGGTGTTCTTTTTGTAAATCCAAATTTAAAATTGAATAACAAAAAGCAAAAATGAAAATACTAAAGTTTTTCTTTCGGCTTATTTTAACCGGTTTCCTGCAAGCATACGGTGTGAAACTTGATTTTGCCAGTATTGTTTGTCACCGCAATTTGTTGCCAACCAATCACTTAACCCACCGAACATGTGTGCCCTGCGTTTAATGCACATTAAAACATGAATTTCGCTAATAGAATAGCTCTTATCTATAAGAAAGCAAATTTCTTTATATTAATAACTTTTAACTTTTATTGCATGTTATATTTCGAGTTACAAAATAATCACACGGTGAAATTCATGTGAGTAAATTACGTTGCTATTACGTTAACGGTGTTTATTGATTTTTAGTTTCATATTGATTTTTAATCGTAAATTTAAATTACTATAACATAACCGAATCCTTAGCATAATCTACTGAACTGTAACTTAAAATCTGTAGTCGATTTCAAAATAACTTTTTATCAATTGGTTAATCGATTAAAATTTTTCAAGCTGATCATAGCGCATTAATCAATACATATAGCGTATGTAAGTACATGTTTTGGTTTTTCCATTCTCTTATCTACACAACGCGATTTGCTTAGCAATAGTATTTTGTTGTAGTTTTAATTATCGAATGCAAAATGAATGATGAATGCACGGTATTGCATTTTCAATTTAGTTATTTAATATGATTAAATACTAAATATCTCTCCAAAATTAAATCTTATTGGAATTTATCGGGATCTTCGTGTTGCGCAACATCGACTGAATTCACAGTTTTGCGATTAAAAATTAGATTCATTATGATTAATATATATTAAAGACATATTTAAGCTAAAAAAACAAAAAAATGTAACCCTGTGAAGAAAAATAACATAATATTACAACGCGAGAGCTATAAGACCAGCCGTCATAATCGCGTGCTATCGTTTCTCGATTAAATATCTAAAAATTGCTAAAAAATCCGTAATTTTCAATGCAGATGTGTGACTTGAGTGAAAACCTTCTCGAGGACAAGGAGTATTTTGTAATCTTGGGCAGCATCGCTCACTTCCAAGGTATATATCGTAAGTAGTTAGATTTTCATACTTAAATAAATAACTTTGTTTCATTAATTCATTCATACGGAAGCCCGCTCTCCAATTAATTGATGCAGTTTAAAAAAATATATTTTGTGCATTACATTAAGCTTTTTTTGACTGTAGGGTCATGGATCTTGGGATCAATTATTTTTTCATGCGAAAATACGTTCGAGATTTTCCACTATGCTTAATTTGTGATAAGAACAGTTTTTTTACGTGCTATATATTCAAATACGTATAGACAAAAAGATTTACATCACTCCTTTTTGCACAATATTCAACGACGTGCATTTGTTATACGGTTATCATACAGTATGAGTGCAGCGAGTGATTCATTATAAAAAAAACACATGGAAAACTGTTTCTGGAAAACTCAAAATGATATTATTTGCCATACAAACAGAAGCTAATGAATGCAAATACTTTTGTAGAGGTCGATGACACGAAATCTAGCTAAAGAAACATTGAGCACCTACGAATATTTAAAATATCTTGATATTTATACATAATCTTGGGGTGCGAACGTGGATAAATATTTTTTATCACAGGAATCGAACGTGTGTCGTATTTTCTTGTTACCTTTTCGTTGTTTTGGCACTTTTAAATTATCAATGGCACCTCGAAAGCCTTGATCTAACAACAGGAAATAAAAATGCTATCAATCTCTTTGAAAAAATCTCAATCGTACATTTTAGTGCCAAACGAGATATTAGCACAAGGAAAAGATATAATGCTTAGTTTCCTGGTTAAGGGAAGATTCCAATCAATCAATGTTGGCAGGCTACGTTGGCGATAGGACAATACGTCAATATATTGAACGGTATGCAAAAGAAGAAGCGATAGAGTTTCTGGGATCTAGGATCTTTTCCGCATTGTCACTCTCGCGATGACGACGGTTACATTATATCAGTGTAACACGAGTCAAAGAGGGCAAATTTAATTATCGTAAATATCTCGTTAGAATCACAACATATCATTGTAATAATTACTAGTGTATAATATTAATTATAATGTAAGTATAATATTAACCAATTTATCAATATTATATTATATTATCATCGCAATCATTTTGATAACTTATTTGTTAGAATGTTATAAATAGTATTAAATTAATAGATAGGAAACTTGGGCTCGTACATTTAAAACTCAATCATTAGATATTCTGGTAATACGTACATTTTTAACCATTCTCGCTCTGAAAGTGAAGCATTTGGATCTGCATAAGGTGAAGATGTCAGAAAGTGGAGTTTAAGGATCTCCGCAACGCAAAGACATTTTAAGATTATATTTCACGAGAATTAGTTGTCAGGCAATTGGTCAACCCATTTGGCATACAGTTTTGCATTTTCGGATTTTTTAAAATCTAGCAGATATGGGAATCAAATCCGCATTTCGCGGATACGAGGCGCGCAAGCTGATCTTTGACGCACCGAGGAGACATAATAATTAATATATTCTGCAATAACGATTGATATTCTAAACAAACTAACGTACATCAGTTTTCATATCGTCCATTAACCCCGCAACTAATAATGTATTGTCCGCATATCAAATTTTTAACTGATAGTCATCACAATCATTCAAGAAAACCAATAAAAACTATTTTTAAAAATTAAAGGCATACATTTTCGTAAATTCCGGGAAAACCACAAAAGATGCGGCTTGATATGGCGCAAATATGGAGGACGGAGAAATAACTAACAAAATATTAAAATGCATTTGGCTGGCTGATGTTGGTATTTGGCTATATACAATAAATTCGGCTGGTTGATTACCATCACTTCTTATTGAAAAGTTTGCATGTCCCTTTGGATTCTTCATGAATGGATAAAGGAAAGGCGGCTTTTTTAAAATAGTTATTTTTTATTTTTTATTATATACATATAAAACTGTATAAGAATATCAGTTGAAGAAAGGAGAATGATCGTAACCCTCAGTCTTTTCAAAATAGACTTTTTCGATAATCATAATGTACATAATATATAAATGTATATAACATATAATATTTAGACTTAATACGCTTTCTGTGACATAAGCAACAAATACCTAATTAGTATCTAAATTTAGTTTTTAACTAAAAAAAAATACGGGTTGTGAATATTTCTATTAGGAACGAGGACTTCCACCACATCAATTTCATTAGTATTCCTTAGATAACTTATGAAATTTGGTGAATAAAACATTAGTTTTAGTCTTTATGTACATGAAGGTTATGGCTTTTCAATAATTTAATTTTGACCCAAAATCATTAAATAAACGTTATTTGTACCTCCTGTAAAATTTGTTGTGTGTGGATTACGTCCTTTTTTGCCTTAATTTACAGCCGATATAATATAATATTAAAAAATAGTACTAATATTTACTATCTAAGAAATCTAAAGTACATATGTGAAAGTAAATTACGTTTTTCGCCATTTTTTAAGGTTGTAAATAATTGAGGGCATATTAGTGCTCTCCAATATGCCATCCATACTGGAGATTATTAGTTTTGATACTAGCCCCTCAAAAAATAGTCTACTGGCAGATGTTGCTGGTGTTTCTAGCATGGTACAATAAGCACTGTAATAACAGGGTGACAGTGCAATCTTTTTTGGCATCTTTTGAAAACCTCCAAACAAAATTTAGAAAACTCTGGTCCTCAAAACCTCATGTAAAGTCATTTTTTAGCGTATCCGCTAAGATAAAATGACATGTTCATGAGGATCGCTTGTCAACCGGTCGTTCAACTCCGCATGCTCTACTTATTAAGACTTCTTAGTATATTATCATAAAGATTATATTTAGAATTGAAAATCAATATTATCTTGGTAATAAAATTATATCGTGTTCACTGAAGTATTAGTGGTTTTGATATTTTATTATCGGTCATTTGGATTGCAATTATCATAGATTGCATTATCGATTGTCATATAATTATCAAACCTTTGGTTATCAAAGCATATTGATTTTTAATATTAAAAAATCTCTAATGGCTTTTTTTAAGAATTCCGTTAGTGAATTAAAAATCCGTCATATTGTGATATTTAGCCGTTTCGTCACTATAGTTTGTAGCCCTCGATTTAAAAAACAAATCGTGTTTCAATTACTTTGAAAGTTTATACTTTATGCAATATTATATACTCTAATTCTATTCGTCCGTAATACAGTAATCATATGAGTTCAAAAAGTAGCTCAGATACCTGTGTGTATTTTAATGAAAATGTATCATCTTCTGAACATTTGGCAGTTAGACCAACTTTGACAAAATAATCCTAAAGCGACGATTTCTCAATGAGCATAATTGTACTGTTTCTTTGAAATTTTTAAACACTTCCAGCCTACTACAGTAAATTAAACTGCTAGTAGAGCTCTATCGAAATTTATGATTGGAAGGAAAGAAGTATCGTTAATCACTAAAATCCGGCTATTTCAGTGGTTTATATTTTATTTTACCATTATATCCTTTCCCCGAAGTGTTTATTTCCGCATTTTTACACGTATCCACCGACGAATGCGTAACTTGTTTTATATAAATTCTTCTGTCGAGTATTTGATCTAGTTCGTGGTTATATTTTAGTATTTTAAATATCCTTTTTACTTTTCTTCTGATTTAAAAATTTCATAACTTTAGCTAAAGAAAATAGGACGCCTTGAGTTCACTTTTCGTCATCAATGCCATGCGAAGTGGAGCTTAGAGGTTGTTACCCTGTACAAACTACTCGTATTAACGCGATTCACGTTCGTTGCCCTACGATTACGGCTGCCAACAGCCCGTTGTCCTATGCCCTGCTTTAAATATTAATATAAAATTAGTGCCGCATATATAACAATTTCCCACAAATGCACCGAATCCAATCAGGTTTCTTTATTTAAATATCTTATTAATCTATTCAATATTATTCAATCTATGAAGTTGTTGTTTACCGCATGTGCATTTCCTTCCGCCGAGGAGGGCTAACCTCGTTATATGAAAAAGTAAATATTTAATACTCCTAATTCTCCAATTTCTTCGACTTGACATTCAATATGCTTTTTCATCAACGTATTTCTAATATTGTCTCGCATTCAATTCAATAAGTTGGCAGCCTCATCATATAAATGATAAACGCCCGAATTTAATAGGGATAATATGGCTGGGGAAATGATATGGAGTATACCAGGAGTCCCCAATCCTTGTGAATTTAAGAGCACATTGTAGAATATCGGTCGAGCGGCGGGCGCTATTTATTTTTTCCAAGTATTTTATTTTAATTTTCACAAAACATTTTATTCTGGCCATGCAGCAGCCGGCACACGTAAAGCGGTCACTAGGGACGACGGTGCCCGTGGGCTTAAGGTTGGGGACCCCTGTAATAGACCGATAATTCTTGTCCATCAATAGTAATTAATAATGACTATTAAATCCTTTTTTTCTTTAAACACACACTTTTGAAATTGATAAATGTGTCATTTAAATAGTCACAGTTTAAACATAATAATTATTTGACATATCCATTAGTTTCGATAATGTACACGATTTTCAACAATGCATAAATTTTCCTATTCGACACGTTTTGTGAAAATCCAATAACTAATTATTATTGTTTTCAATAAATTTCTTTATGTTAATACGATCACGTTAAAACCCACAATCGTGTCGCGGTGTAGTGATAATTTACTGGTATTATTAATAATTAACCTGATAAAAATATTTAATACATATAATTATTGTCATGAGCTTTTCAAAGATACAGGTGTGTGATATGTTTTCTTAGATTATTTACATTAACCGATAACCTCAGATGTGACTTGCATAGTGATATAAATGAAAATATGTATATTTTTAAAAGAAAATACACTTTCAACTTATTATTGTATCCAAGCCATTATCTATATCTACCGAATTTCTTCAAATACATACATCTTAAAAATGACACATATATGGATAGTTCTCATTCACATTTTTGAATGTTTGGTTGATTGCTTTATGTCGTCAGGAATTTGCAGTCCACTCTAATTTTCAATGCCCAGCTATATCTGAGCGCGTAGCACTAGTAATAGGTTGATCAATAGGTGTCGATCGTCGGCGTTATGTCTTTAATAAGCTGTTTTGATGTGTTTTTTCAAATCTTGTATGTAGTAAGAATGTGTGCATATGTTTATAGTACACATAGTTCTTACACGATAAACGATATCAGCATACGCGAATTCGTAGTTACGCGCTTAAATAACCCTGTAGGCTCGCGAGTCAAGATGAAATAATTTTGACTAACTAACTGAAAATATCTTACTCTAACTTAAAAAAATGTGGAGTAAGCTGCATAATATTGCTACGCGCGAGCTAAAAAAACAAGAAATTACAATTTATATCAAAATTTAAATGAGGTATATTACGCGACACCGAACAATTATTTAAAAGTTCCGTAAATTTAGAAACAGCTGTGTTACTCGAGGTGCGGGATTTTCGGGATAACGAATGACAAGTGACCTACTTTATCAATCGCCTCAACATTTAAGCCAATCTCAATCACCCATAATAAAAACAGTAACCACCTCACAATTTGAATAAATATTATCTTAAAATATAATATAATATAAATATATAATACTCGCAAGATTTACGCGGTGTATTAAAATATTCACAACTAATTAATAAGAATATTACTACAAAAGTGTATGACGAACGAAAGAAAAACATAAATAAAAAGAGTGAACCGTGTGAAATCTTACAGTGTGGACATTTCCTTAATATGAAGATCAAGGATTAGTAGTTACTCGGTCACGTCCTAGAAGGAATTTTATAAACGTCATAATGGTATAAAATATTACAGTAAAAATAATTGTGATAATACAACTTTATATATCTAGAATCTAGATACTACAAAAATCTCTTTGTTTACAGAAAAATGGTATGGTCAAGGCCAACTTCAGTTCCTTTCCCGAATGTCTGGCACCGCTTCCAAGGGCGCAAACCCTTAGCGGACGGAAGAGTCCCAAGCTTCATAGTCCAGGATGCACCTCCAGAAATGTTCCCGCAGATTGTCGACTTCATGTCTGAGACATTCATGAAACAGGAGCCAACCTGCAAATCGATCAGTAAGATCCATTGTTATAGTTACATTGTAATATCTGGCGTACATTAGGGGCGTTTCAAGGGCATAGTCAAGCCCAAATATATATCTCTATTATGAAGATATGATGTTATTCGCATACTGACTTTTCGATGTGTTTATATAGCATTGTAATAATGCAAGAATTTGGGCAGTCGTAACGCTTTTTATCACGCTAGCTGGCCTTCGTTCTTTTAGAGGCTCGGTAATTTATTACAATTTTTAATTTTTATTTTTAACTGATTTTACAATAAGGACAATATTATTGTGTTATATTATTATATACATAATGCTGACACGCTTGTCATCTGCGTTTTGTAAGGTTCTGTCGTTAAAAAAATACCTGATGATGCCATTGCGTCAATTTAGTGATTGGGACTATTGAAATACTATTAAAGAGCAGTGGAATTCGTTTAACATAAAACTGAGTAGAACGAAATATTTTTTCATATTAAATGTCACATGCAAAAAAAGGATCGATTTTTTTTTCAAAATAACATAAAAACATCTGAGTGACGGTGCGGTTGCCGACAATATATACATTTTGATAATTCGAGATGCGAAATTTTTTCATGTTAAACGAATTTATCATGTTAATAAAAAAAATGATTTAAATATGAAAATAAATGATGAAAATAGATTTTTTCGGGACCGCATTGTTATTACACGTTTAGTGTTTTCATGTTTTTCGATTTTCAGTGAGTTTATTTTATTTTGAATACTATACACACGATACTAAGATTTATAATGAAAAGTATACGGAAGTGAAAACAATAAAAACTAATAAAATGAGGTTCTACGTTCATATTGGTCCTTATTTCAATTTATGTTGTATGTTGAAAACATTCTAAGCTTAAGGGGGAAGGTGAATCAAATCAAATTAAATTTAAACGAAACAATTGATGATATTTGTGACTCGGATTCTACCTTTCAACACCATCTGACTGTATGTATATGAACTGTGTACATAGAGCTAATGTACTGTTCCTGTATATCTTCTGCGGAAAGGGAAAAGGACGTAGCCCTCAATTTTTCAAAATAGCTTCAATTCGATAATCAAAATTTATATAGCTTAATACACGTTCTATAAAAAGAATCCCATGAGAAATTTGGTGACAAAAAATGGCTTCCACCTAATCAATTTATTGGTTTTTCTTAAATAACTTATTAAATTAATATCACATTGCTTAAGTAAAACACCAGTCTTAGTTTTTATGAACTTCGAGGTTTTACCTAAGTGATGCATTAACTTCGGCTCAAAATCATTCAATAAACGTTTTTTGCCTCCTGTAAAATTTGTTCTATGTGGCTTTGAGTCTTTTTTTTCCTTTCTACGGTCGATATAAAATCTGAAATTGTGATTATCGCTAGGGTTACTTTAAAATATTTGTATTTAGATCTTCATTCCGACAGTGAGTCAGTTCAAGAGCTGCGAGAGATGTGGATGAAAGCGCTCGAAGATAAGCTCGCGCTCGTCTGTCTCCTTGAAGACGAAGAATTGGCGCCAGGTGCGAAGAGAACGTTAGTCGGTGCGAACATCTGCGCAATCGCAAGAAAATGTGACAAAGACCAGCCAGTTGAAGTAAATATCATTTATCTTATTGTTTTTATAGTATTGACATCTACAATGTTGTTGACTTGATGATTTATTAATCCATATACTGGTGATTGAATTTTCTACTGATATACCAAAAAGTTTATTTTTAATAATGAATAATGTTAATCATTTTTTCCAGCTGAAGGGTAGACTTTTTAAAATCGTATTTGGAGCAGTTATGGAGGCTACCAATGCGGTGGACATTTTCAAAAAGTACGGAGTCGAGGAGTATATGACAGCGTTCGGTCTTTCCGTTGCGAAGATATTTCAGGGGCAAAATATTGGTGCAGAAATCTTGAAAACCAGGCAAGTATATCAATTTTCTAATATTACACGATTACGAAACCAGTTATAATAAAAATAGTTTGTTTTTAAATAGATTCATTTAAAATAACTAACTCAAGATCGGGGGTTCAATTTATACAATAGTCTTTAAAATAGGATTTCCGACATCAAATATAAACGGAATGTCCAAAAGAAAACAATC
This sequence comes from Rhyacophila evoluta, assembly GCA_022683975.1. NCBI lineage: Eukaryota > Metazoa > Arthropoda > Insecta > Trichoptera > Rhyacophilidae > Rhyacophila > Rhyacophila evoluta. Next base: position 13,570 of record JAGVSQ010007909.1, read on the forward strand.
ATAAATATTAACAAGCTTCTAAATAATTTCATCTGATATACTCGTTATACTGATAGTTGTGACGAATGCCGCACCGTGAGTAGGAGGCGCCCTTACGTGAGCGTTTGCTTACATAATATATTCTTCTAACTTATACATTTTATTGATGTACTAATTATTTTAGTATTTTGTATTATTATCTTGTTTTCTTATGTGCAAATATCATTGCACGAAGAAAATACTGGTGAATTTATTTCAGTTAACTTATAAAAAGACACCCATGGTATTCAGGCCTTCTTGTGCAATACCCTGATTCTGGCAAACACGGGAATTTCGGGATGGAAAATATTGATGCTCATTCTCGGTTTCAGTTTCCTACGCGAGAATAATATTTTGAGTTTTATAGCTGTTTCCATTATGATATATGATGAAGATAATAAATATAAGACGATTTAACAAAAAAACTGAAATAAACTATAATTGTATACATATTTTTATTTTAGAATACCCTTGTGCAAAGCTGTTGGGTTGAAACTAACTGGTACAGTTTTCACAGCGATAGAGTCTCAAGTTCTGGCAAAAAAATGTGGTTTCGAAGATGTAGTCGAAATACCCTACAAAGACTTAGCTCAGCGGTATTATTCAGGATTCGAGCACATGAACACCGTTTCTTCCAAGTACATGGTATTGCCAATAACTTAAACCAATATTTTAAATTAAGCAAAAATAAAACATTCTATGTTAAGTAAAAACATTCTTCTGAATAAGTATATAAACTATACCAGTATTAATTTTTCATAACCCTATGCTGACCCTATCTATTTCTGTAAAGCGAATGTATCGCACATCGTGTGACAATACTCGCAGAGATAAAACAGTATGCTCGGTTAAATTACGGACTAAAAACATACCTTTATAAAACTAAAAAAATACGGGAATTATTTTTTTTATGAATTTTTATATTTTATAACTGCATCAGTAAATATTACACTTCTGGAAGATAAAAATAGTATACATAAAAATGTATTTATCATAATAGCTTCTATGTTTGTAATCTAACTAAATGAATACTATTTACTTAAAATAATCGCTTAATGGCTTTTCATCATCTGTGTTATATTTATTGCTGTGAACTAGTGAAATCCATATAATTATATATTGTATTATACTGTACTAAGTACCTACTCAATTTATTATGACCAAAAATTATACAACGGGAATTATACCATTGAAAATTACATATATATATATATAAAATATTGATTGGAACAATCAAATTAAATATTAATTTCTCGTGAACAAACTTCAAATAAATATTGATGATTTAA
>JAGVSQ010007911.1:0-14874 GCA_022683975.1 Rhyacophila evoluta
GCACCTAAATGTATATTTATTATTTCAATTTTCAATCAACACTCGAGGTATCACTAAAATAACAAGGCACAGTATTAGTTACATAATAATTATTTGACTTTTTTATATGTACCATGTTCGCTCCTAACGTGGAGCATAATATGGATCTACACAGTGTGAAGATATCTACTCCAAGAGAGGAGTATATAGATTTATGCAATGTGAACACGTCTTAACAAATTATTTTTCACGAGAATTGTTTGCCAGACGGTTACTCAACCCAATGGGCATCCAGCCCTGCATTTTCGGATTTCTAATAACCGACAGATGGGGAATCGAACCTGCATTCCCGGAATTGCTAAGCGTGCACGCTATTTGACTTATTTGACTTTACATCATCATATGTATTTCTATTTAAATGATTTAAAACTATTCTTTAATTCATTATTTATTAATTTCCAAGTCGTACGGAAAAAAATGATTTCAAAAAAGCCTCAACGAAAACGTTTTAAACATAACAGTGACATTTTTAAATCTATTTTATCTTTTTCACACATTTCACAATATATTATACAAAATCAAAAAAATATTTTTAGTAACCTTACTAATAAGCGCTAAATAAGTAAAGTGGGCACGTAAAACTATTGCAATAATATTTTTCCATCTTTCCCTCGTGATTATATATTGTAGTATTAACATATATTATGATCTTTTTAAGTTTTAAATATTTTTAGTAAGGCTTAGAATATACATATATATAATATTTAATTAGACGGATCGAGTAGAGTTTTATAAATTCTACCAGAAAAACATTGTAAATGAAGATAGAAAGATTTATTCGTTACTCTCGAATAAATTAAGTGTATGTACGATAGTAAAATTTTCATACAGACAGTTTACACAAGAGTTTGTGAAGTTTTTGCAAGATGCAGTGTGCTCAGTAAGCCATGTTATACGCCCGAATAGGCGAGAGGATGTCGTGAGCAAAGCATTGATGTATGCGTTTACCGGGAAATAGTTTAGCAAATAGTTGTCAAATTGATAGTGAACTTAATTTAAGTAAATATATCCTTTGACAATCCTACTTGTTGTATTTTTTAAATTTTTAACCGTTAAGCTTTGCAGATTTTTTTTCTCTTCGGAAAGGCGTGAAAGCTTTTCCTTTAGCGTGCGTGTAGTGGACAATTGAAAACAAAGAAAGTCTAATTATTTAGTTTGAAGTAGTTTTTTTTATAAAATTACAAAGTAACAGAGTTGTTACTGAAAGTTTCTCAATGAATATCTAAGTAAGTACTTTGTTTGTACAGTTTTCGTTTGTAGTAAAACAAAAGAAAGAGCGAATAGGGAAACTTTTGTTTATCTAACTCCTGATGTTGGGTCTAATGTGATGATGGTAATACTGATTTGTTCCTTTATTTTGGCATTACTCAAGCTTTTATACAATAATAAAGTTAACACATTTTGCTTTCGAATTAAAAACAATGAAAGTAATTTCAATGCTGTACTGTAAATGATATTAGCAGTACTTTTTGTGTTATAAAAGCTTCAAATTTTACATCATGTTGAACTTTATACGAAAAAATATACGCTTAAAAACATCAAATATCACTGACAAATGTGCACATGTAAATGGACCACATTAAGCTAATTCACATAATTCCAGCTTACGTGTGTCACGAGCGATATTAAAATAATTCATAAATAGCTTTTTTAACATTGAAAAAAAAAATTAAAAAGCTGCCGGTACACATTTTCAGTTGATTCTATTACACAAAAGAAATAAATATAAGAATTCGTGTGTATAAATAATTGGACTAAAATGCCCCAAACTCCACTTGTCACTTCTTCCGATCGGTGAGATTGGTATCCACAGTATACACTCAATAAATAGGAAACTTCATAAGACTGGTGGGTGGTAGGGAATTCTAAAGATGCCATTTGGCACATTTCTTTTATATCCACATATGTAGTGGATATAGAAGAAAAAGTATCATTGTTTTATTGCATATAAAGGATAGCCGATTCATACGGAATGCATATTCTGACTCTGATGGAGTAAAAAGAAAGTCTTTATAGTTACCTATTTCTAAAGCAAAAATCTCTAATAACGGCACATCCTGATATTGCTTATATTATTAATATGTTACGAATTCGACTAATATTGAAATTCAGAAAATTTCTTTACTGATATAAAGTAACCAAAGAGTTTAAAATGAAACCAGTGACATCAAATATAATTTGACTAATTTTATTAAATGCGTATTTATATAGGTCATATCATTTTAATACCAGATTCGCTCTTGAAGTGGAGAAATATAGATCTACACAGTGTGAAGAAATCCATTACGAAAATGGAGTATATAGATTTCCGAAACGTGAAGACGTTTTGACAGATTATTTTTCACGAGAATTATTTGTCAAAGAACTATTCAATTCAATGGGCATCCAGTCCTGCATTTTTAATTTTTTTTAAATCCGACGGATGTAGAAATGGAACCCGCATTCCCCAGACTTACTAGGCGCGTATTCTAACATTACACCACCGTATAGTCATATTGTATCTATTATACAAGGCTCATGATTTATCTTAGTTTTCTTTATTAATAAAATAGAAATATGAACGGTCTATTTTCTGAAATAAGTTGTGTAACATAATTTCATTTGATAAATCCCTGGCTGTGGAAAAATTAAATTCATAATAAACCATAATATAGTAGTCACACATGAATGTGGTATACTTTATTTAGGTCCAAAAGTAGTTTTGCGGTGGTTTAAAATGTCACGCGGCCATAATATTCAACACAAGTAGTCGTAGCCAAGATTTGTTACTACTCTATTGTGGACATTTCTCGAAGGAACTAGTGGTCCTTTGGGAAAACAATCAGTACCGAACTGAAGACTTTCTACTATGGATATTCTTCGTCATAATACTTTTTAATAGTAATTATTTTAAGGTTTACTTTATATTTATAAAAAAAATCCATTGGTTTCCTAATAGATCACAAATTAAAACTGCACTGTAATATTTCTCTTACGTTCAAGTTCTGTTGAAGTTTTCCGTACGTTTTTAATTTTTTGTAACAAAAAACATACATATTTTTTATGATTAGCCAATTAAAAAATAACAATAGATAATATTCTTACTTTTTTAAGTCTGAAGTAAACAAAAAGCTTCGAAAAATCAAGATAAAGCTGATTTCATTACTTTTACTATATTTTATGCGAATGAAAATTAGGAGTAGTTATATAAATATTACATAAGTCGGTAGCGTACGCGCGTAGCAATCCGGGGAATGCGGGTTCGATTCCCCATCTGGTCGGATTTCAAAAATCCGTAAATGCATTTGAGCCCATTGATTTAAGCAATTGTCTGATAAAACGATTCTCGTGATTCTCGCATTGCGGAGATCCATAGTCCACTTTCGGAGTGAATTTCTTTACACTGTGTGGATCCATGACATAAGAAGAAATTTAAATTAATCACGTATAATTTTTTTCACGACCTTCTTCATATTTCATGAAAACATATAAAGAAAGAGTTTTACGTCTTGAAGCTGTTGTTATCTCGATGATGTTTTGTCTTTTACTATGTTACAATTAAATCCAAGATATGAACGGTGTGGTTATTTTATTGGCATGCTATTTTTTTCCATTAAATATATTTTAAGTATAGGGCATACATTTCATTAAATACATGTTGTTGCTAAATCTATTGCGTAAACTTACGATAAATCTGAGTACGGTTCTGCGCAGTTAACGTTGCTTTGGGAAAACCCGGTAAGGTGTAGAAAGTCTCCACAAGCAGTTCAGTGATTTCATTTTATAGGGGTCGGGTCGAGACGTGAAATGCTGGTAAGTGCCAAGTTGGCTATTTTATTTTCTACCGAAAAAATGTCGAGTTTTTGTTTACTGTGTTATTCACATCCACGTATACAATGTACAAAATTGATGGGATGGTATTATGCCGGTTAAGTAAGATTCAAATTATTTGTTTATTTATTGAATGAATTCTTTTATTTGTATTGAATTCATTTGTTGAGTAAGTATTTTTTTAAATAATATGGATTAGTTGTATTACATTAACTATTATATCGAATTTGGAAGTTTTATTTATACTATTATATTTATGTCAAAAAGTAAACAATAACACTTAAATAATAAATAATTAAAACTGCCAATAAAAACTAATTTTAATGATAGCTGTTGTAGATGTTATCTAATGTGGATATAAATATGCTTAAAATTAATAGTATATAATATGAGCGACTCATTTTAATAAACGGTGACGTTTTTGCTTTTGAATTCCTCAATTATCAAATGGCTTTGGCCCAGAATAAGACTTATTATTTTCTTTCAAACCAAATTTATTCATTTTCTGATGAGTATCAATTCAAATGATTTGAATATAGAAACATTTATTATATTTTTAAACACAATAATTGAAACATGAAGCCTAAAAATATGTTTCCTAACCAATGTGCACGTGTATGCTAAAATATTCAATGTAGCTCAAGTTTTGTGCAATGTTGCATCGTTTTGTTGGAAACACATTTGCTGCAGGCCCAATTGATCCAATTCGGACACAAGAAAGTCACCGGTAATTGTTACAGCATTGTCTCTAGAAATATAGCACGATGATATCGCCGGCTCAAATATCGCACCATGTAGTCACTCAAAAGTGTAACGGCCGTTGGTGTATCAATTGAAGATTTTCAGTGCCCCAACAGTGGTTATTATTTTTATTAATAAAGCTAGCCAAATCAAAGTATGCCTCGTTGGGCATGATGATTTTTTTACCTAATATTGTACAATTATGTAAGTGTTTTTTTTAATACTTTCAACAAGTTGTTGTGGCGTTAGATTTTCCATGATAAATTGTTTTTGATCGCTTTCTACGACTGTTATCAACTGTGATAATATGATACTGATAAATTACAGCTAAATCAAAATAGCGTTCATACAAAATTGGCCTGGAGCATAAAACGCACCTTATATAATGTGATTAAAAATCTGTGGGTAAAAGATAAACAATAGCAAATTATAATATGATTAGCACATGAGGATTAGCTGTGGTTTTATCATATCTCCGTGATACCTTTGTGTGCTTAATCTCTCTTTAGGTATGTTAACACGTATGCAAATTATACGCGTCGATGGCTTAATTAACTCAATAATGAATGTGGGACTGGAGTAATTGCTTACGAGATCGCATTACTTTTTAATGCGCGGAATTGTGTGGCAAAGCCGATTTGCGGAGATCGCTCGAATTCGCCACGTCAAGTGAAAACGGCTAAGCCATAAGTGATTTCAGCCCACAGAATAAAAGATGTATCTTTGACGGAAACTTTCAGAAAAAAGTTCCCGTAACATCACAAAAAGCAAACAATAACAAAAGCTCAAAAGTTTAGATAAAATTTCGACTCGAGCTATTATCAAATATACTAATTACTTGTCTACTATGACTGTTTTAATTTTATAAAATTCATAAATAAATAATTTAATCTGTAATTTAAGTCTTCTATATATCGCTCATGAAAAAGCAATACGTCGTATACCACAGAACAAAAATAAAACACAAGAGATGACAAGACCTCTTTATAGTTAATATCATTGAATCAAATTTCGTATTTTTTTATCATAAACATTTTAAAAGATAGTGTATTTAGTTTAATAGTCACATAAAAAAATATGCAATTTGATGTAGTAATAGTCATTAATGAAGAGTTTTTCACCGTCTATAATTTTTGTGACGTTTGGTATACGAGGTATTGTTTTGTCATGAGCGGTATATCTAACAATGTAATATATGGATAAGGCTATGGATTCCCCCACTGCAAAGAGTTGTTTTAACAGATTTGTTTTTAGTATTTCATTAATTTTCTCATAACTTTATTTTATATATAACATTTTTTTATTCTACAGCGCACAAATATAATATTTAACGTAACGAATATTTCAATTGGGCAGCAGGAAATTAATTGTATTCAAGCTTTTGTATAGCTATTGCTTTGTCAGTTGTTGAAAATGGAATATTTCTTAAAGACGTTTCAAAAATATACGTTCTCATTGAGTATGTATTTTAAAAATCACACTTGTGAAATTTATTTTATTTACACAAACGAAATATGATGGAACTAAATTCCTTAAAAAATCGACAAATTGTATGGCAAGTCGATGGGGGATTTCATTGATTATGCTCGGAGTCGAATTAGAAATTTGAGAAGTGAAATTGAATAAATTTTCCAACAATTCGCGTACACAAAACAATTGACGAGGCTTTGATTTGATTTCCACTAATTTCCATAAATTAATCATAATTTTCCGGTTTCGATGACAATACACCTTCACTGTTTCAAGTGGAACCGATCCACCAGAAACAGATTACGGATTTAGATGCTTTTATTTTATAGCCTTTAATTAAACGTCTAAAAGTCTAATAATAAAATATACACTCAACGTTGTGTTATATTATTTTAAAGAGTTTCGAACTAAAAACTTTAAAAAAATATTACTTCCTCAACTTATAATTGTCTCCCCGGTAGCGTAGATGTCAGCGTGCGCACCTAGCAATCCGGGGAATGCAAGTTCGATTCCCACATCTGTTGGGTTTTTAACAATCCAAAAATGAAGCTCTGGATGCCATTGGGTTGACAATTCTCGTGAAAAATAGTCTGTCAAGACTTCTTCACATTACGGAGATCCATACCCTCTACTTTCGGAGTAGATAGCTTCAAACTGTGTAGATTCATATGCTACACTTTGAGAGCGAACATGGAGTAAGAAGAAAGAAATCTTAATGTTTATTTTAACGATTTAAAAAGGTGGTAATCTAATGGCGTAAGATTCAGCCAATAAGATTAATAGAATAAATATTCCCATCCATGCTCCTTTATAGTTTCTTCAGCTTAGTCTAGTATTTATCTGTTTCTCGTCGTAGCAAGTTTGGTAATAAGCACGATATTTAAAGCTAAATATAAAGATATTTTAAATATGTATGTGTATTGCAAGCTATAATTTATGTTGTCTTATAATATTAAAACAAGACATATTATTTGCTGATTCCTACATATAATATACACTATGTAGAAATATATTTAAGCAGATTTTTTACGAGGGTATATTGTTATTCTCTGAATTTCGTAGTCTACTTTTGACAATCAAATCCGCATCAAGTAAACATTATACGAGTTTTACTTAGATAAAACTAATTAAATCTTCTATTAAGTGTACTTTGCTAACATTTCCTAGGTTAATTTCATACCCCATCCATAATCTCGCCCGCCTCCTTCCCTGCGTCGGCTACCCCTTCAAAATGTCTTGCGGATAATCGAATTAAGACTAAAATGCTAAGGTTCTCAAAATTTATTTACAAAAATAATAATTCAATTAAAATAATGACGCATAATTATTTAATAATATTTTATATACGCACTAGTTATCCTAAAGTTAATATTTTCCCAGCTACCAAATTTTAATAGGATAACATTCGATAATTCCATAATTACATTCATAACTTGTGGCCATGGTTCTAAATTCAGTAATCATTCAAATTTAGCATTCGTTTCATTGCCTATCGGTAAAACAGAAAACATTAGCGAGAGAAGTCATATCAGAGGCTTGAATGTATTGCATTCGTGTACTATAAAAATCCTGATGGGAATATTTGAATCCAACCCATTATATTGTGGACGTTATTATATAAATGGCATGATTGTCCTGTGATTACGAATGAATTAAAAAACAAGTAAATGTGCATCCTTCAGTGTAGCATTTAGTCGACAGTTAACCTTATTTTTTTCGTTTGTTTGCATACCAGCACATTATTTGACTACGTAACAACGAAGTCTTGCGACATTAATATCGACAACAGTAGACCTTTTCTGGATATCGATGCTCTGAAGTAAGCTTGATGAAGACTGGGTGCAAGGACAGGGTAGTTTAGTTTTCATAAGTTTAAGTATCCAGAAATATTATTTTTAAACTTCGTAAGCCCTATATTGGATTGTTCGTATAATTGATATTGTAATCATATAGATCCATTTTTTCCACTCTTATTATCATATTTTAAGCTAAATAAATTAATTGCTTATGGCAAGATTCACATAATTAATTGTCAGTATAAACTTACACATCGTTCGTCTACATCGCTTGAACGTTACAAATTGCGAAACCTGCGTTGCAAATAGCGAATCAATTAAGGGTTTACGATTAGTAAACGCTTTTAAATACCAACAAAAATTAATTAATCAATTATATTAAATGAAAAGTTTGAGATTTATAGTTTTTCTATTAGAAGACTGAGATCTGTAATAACCTCTCTTCCTGAAATTACGCAGATATTACAGAACCTAATGGGTTTATTAATTGAAACCCACTGGGCGTTGCTTTATTAAATTGTTTATCTCTTGCTATACTATGTGCTTATACAACCGTAGAGATTATCCAAGAATAAAATTTTAAATGTACAATATAACTATCTCCTCGGTAGCGTAGATGGTAGCGGGCGCACCTGGCAATCCGGGGAATACGGGTTGCGGGTTTGATTCCCCATCAGTCAGATTTTATAAATCCAAAAAATTCAGGACTTGATGCCCATTGTCTGATTAACAATTCTAGTGAAAAATAATATTTCAAGGCGTCTTCGGATTGCGGAGATTCAAATACTCCACGTTCCGAGTAGGAGAAGGATATCTTCACTCTGTGTAGATCCATATGCTTCGCTTTGAAAGCGAACATGGTATAAAAAATATACAGTATATGCATTATAGTGAAATGAATTGTTTATTTTAGATGGAGAGAACTTAACTAATAATTGTAAATGAAAGTCTTTTTTTACCCTTCGAAAATTGAACAGAGGTACGTCGTAATTCCCGAGCACAATTAGAAGTGCTAACGACGTTTATTTGCGTCCAATAATTTTTGGGACTTGGCAAAACATAAATATTATAAATTGGTAGTATAATTCTTTCATATAGATAAAAATAAAATCGTGACGACTAAATAACAAATATATTTATTTGTAATTGAAGTAGCATTTTTATTTCTGCTTTTTTTGTTATTTGTATGCTATCGTTGATTATACAACATAGTATAATACTTACTACTCCGAACTTTTACTACTGGAGATGTTTTCAAATTTAATTTAATTCGGGATCATATACAATTAATGGAAAACAACGACAAAAATAGTACATACAATAATACACAATGTGTTTATAGTTAAATAAATTTTAATAAATATTTCGGTTGTGATAAATAAAATTAACAATTTAGATCTATCGCGAAAACGAAACATTTTTTACAATTAACATTCGATAAAACTATTCGACCGTTCTGAAATTTTCTTGACCATCAGATACGTGCATTTTCTTTTAATCAAATCTATATTTATATAGATAGTATAAAAAAGGGTCCAGCAGATCGTAAAGGACTCGATCGCGTGACCTTCGATGTCAGGCGTTTCACAAAAGTACACATTTATTTACTCGTCCAACCAACTAACAATGTAACGTAGACCATGTAATATTAGTTTTTCCACCATGGACGTTTCCAATACGGTGGACATCATTTCATCTGTATATACTTATCTATTGTCGCCCAAGAAAAAGTAGCCAATTTTCTGGATAACGAATGAAATTGAATTTCATATTTGACAACCGACCACCCCCAGTTTCTATTATTTGATATCGCATTACCCACTGATATGTCTTCGAACATTTTATATTTTCCCAATGTAAGCATCCGATACTCGATTTATTTTATTTTATTATGCTCTTACTTATTGGTTGGTGTTTTGACCAGTGACGTAGATACAAAAATATCTATTATTATTGTTATTTATTAATACCATGTTCGCTCTCAACGTGGAGCGTATGGATCTACACAGGTTGAAGATATCCATTCCGAAAGAAAAGTATATGGATCTCCGCAATGTAAAAACGTCTCGCCGGATTATTTTTTGTCAGATAATTGCTCAACCTAATGGGTATCCAGTCCTACATTTTCGGATTTTTTTCAAATACGACAGATGAAGATTTGAGCCCGCATTCCCAAGTTGCCAAACGTGCATGCTACCAGGAAGACTTTATTAATTACGGGCGTCATATCCCAGATTTTCTCGAGATTCTAACTCATTTTTTATTCAAAACTATTTTATTCGTTTTAATACTTTGGTTTTTCGTCTCTTGCTGATGACGATTTTTGAAGTAAAAATCAAACCAATTCAGTCTACATATAACCCCCATTTGTGTTTAGTAAATATCATGTGGGTATTAAATGTAAAGATTAGATTTTATTTAGTTTTACATATACTCTAGCACGGTATATTTGAAGCCGAAGAAAATTATTCACACAATACTTTCAATATAAATTTCTTTCCAAGATATTTCACGTTTGTTTTGCCATATGACAGTGTATATACGAGTAGAAGCATCTATTGTGATGGACAAGGTAATTATTAATGACTCTTAGTCAATACCATACATTTATAAAATAAATTCACACTTTTATTTAATTGAGGGACACCTCTGAAAATTCTTTTTTCTATCCATTATTCTATTATCATATCTTTGATAATAATGAAAATATACCAAAGTCTTGAACTTAGGTTATTTTCATATAGCATTATAGTCGACAATACATACATTTTTATATTTTTTTTCAGTTAAATAGTTAAAAAATATTTTTGTTTGGTTCAGGAAATAAATTAGAATTTATTTTATCTATACGTAATAAAATAGTTGTTATACAATTATAATTTGCTGAAAATATATGACTGTATATAATTGCAGCTAGCTATATTACGTAATTAATAATTAATATTTATGATATCCAATTTTATCGATTAATATAAGCCACAATATAATACATAATTCGATTTTATGTAGATTAGTGCTTCTCAAACTGAGAAACCTTAAAATCTTGTATAATATTCATTACATACTGCGGCAAAATATTTTCTTAGAAATTTTCCTTTAAATAACTTTTAGGATTGATTTTAATAAAAAATATATTATAGAATTTTAAATAAGGCGGGTAGTATTTGTCAATGTCAAGAACAACAATGGTAATCATTATTTATTTGTGACACATTTACCCATACAAAGAAGTATTTTTAGCATGTATTTCAATAAAAAATATACGAGGAGTATGCGGTTCGACAAAGTATTATACTTTTAGTAAACTTCGGTATTTAATATTTGAAATAACATAGCAAATTGCCATGTAAATAGCATGCACTATTTTTGGCGCAAATATGTCTTTAAAATCGGTATCTGCACTACGTATATTTGAAAATTAGGACGTCACGAAATTTGAACCAATTTGTCATGCAAATTTTTTTGCTAGCAACCGTTTGATCTAAGCCAGTTTGATATCACTAAATAGAAGAAGAAAACAAGTTTATAAATGTGTTAAAATCATTTCTTTCAATTGTTAAAAACATTGTCTTATACCATATCCGCTCACGATGTAGAACATGTGGCCGCCACATTGCGTCTCTGTCGCCCACCAGTCTCTTTGGATTGTCCCGGGTCATGTTGAAATCCCAGAAGTCAGCAGAAAAGAGAAAAAAAAGCGTTTTGGAGACATCAGCAGCACGTGTCTTCTGTCAGCACTGTCGTTGACTTTGAATGTTACACGGACTGCTCTATTCGTTCCGAACACGAAGTGAAACCGCTAAAGATAAATTCACGTAAAAACTGGCAGTTGTGGTCCGTCTATCTATATTTTGTTTGTTGCAATTTAATTTGAAGTTTATTCTTGTGTTTTTTTTTACATTTTTTTTATAAGTAAATAGATATATTTTACCTTACTTTAATCAAATAAAATATATAAGTAAAATAGAGCGCATGTAATAGATAAACGCTCTGTATAAATTAGTAAATGAAATACTTGGTAACCTGTTGAAGCCGTGATATTTTTTCATTCTATTTCCGACGCCGTATAACACAGTTTGATAAGTATTGTCGTAGATAAGTAATTAATTATTTTAACAACTCATAAGGCGTGAAAGTGTGTGATTTATATCTGACTGCACATTTTTCAATGCTCATTTTAATGTTGGAACTTTATTATAAACGTTTATTGCCAGTTTTCCATACTTACTTATACTTAAATAATATACACACAAATGTGTATATATTAAACAAATACATATTCAGTTGTTAAATCTTCCAACACAAGAATGATGTCAACAAAATTACTTGACCGTAGAAAAAGCAAACATCATTTGGTTCAATCAGGATTAAACAATAATTTCGCTTCAAGGCGAAAGATATGAACCACAAAGGTATAAATTATTTTTAATATGGCAGCATGTTAAAAAATTGCTCAACGCTCAACAGCAGCCGTGTTTTTCAACTAAATACACATTTAATGTGTTCATTCTTTTATGCCGGTACAGTTCTCGAACACGCGACCTCCGGTTCTGAGTGATTTACAAGCCCATACACCATTCAGTCATGGCAGTACTATAATATAATATTTTTAATCATAAAAATTTATTATTGTTAATGATATTTTTTATAATACATATCATATAAGTTTTTTAATAATTTATATTTATACAATTTTCTATAATATCATTTGGCATATATAACAAATCACGTCAAATACTGACAATTATCTTTTGGTCTACGTGCATTAAATGTACCAATGGGTGTAACTCAGCTTGTATTTGAAAAAAGCAGAAATAAACTGCCTAACTATTTGTGCTGACCGTAAAACGCATTCGTTACCATAAAACCCTTTTTGAAACTGATGTGGAGACTACTACAGAAGACGATGATGATATCAATTAACATGTGCTTCAGTTGAGCGAGGAAGAAGGCAACCCAAATGAAGCTGAAGAAATGGAAAATGAACCGTACGTGCGCGACTAAATTAAAAGAAACAACTGTTCTTAATAATCAAGTTGTTTACTTATCGTTTGACTTACTTTGTCGAACTTAGAGTTGAAGAAGTTGAAGAATTGCTGTAACTTTGAAGAAAGCTAGTACCGGTACTGTTGTACCAAAATACATCATGTGGTTCTCATTTAAAGCAAAATTATATATTCTATAACTTATTCATGGACAAGATTTTGATTCCAGCTATTTTGTAAATACTGGAAAACACCCCATTTTAAGTCACTTTTATCTACCTAACCGCATTAGCTCACCTCGGCGGAGGGTGTAAACTTAGGATAAACATATTGGGCTATAATTGAAGCGATTAAACCATTAAAGCCTTTACCTCTAATTAATAGAGAGATTTGCATGCGTGCCTTATATTCGAGGAATTCGAGTTCGATTCTTACATATGTTGTATTTAAAATAATCCGAAATTGCATGACTGGATGCCCAACTAACCAATTTTCGTGAAAAAAAATCATTACATGACTGAAAATAAATATGTTCAATCCCGATAAACTGCTATACTAAAACGATTAACAATGTAGACAAACCCAATTATAAATAATGTTATAAATAACAAATAAAAAAAAGATTATTCAATGTATGTTACACATGGTTAGGTTCATAAAGTGTTAATTGTTTGACATTTTGAATTAAAGCTACAGACAGGTGAAAGTCTCGCTTCAAGAATTGCCTGCTCTATAACAGGTGTTAGGATGGTTGGTCTTTATTTACTTGTATGTGTCAATGATACCATTCCGACTAATTTATTTAGAAACGTCGATGATCGTTAATCATCGTCATTCGGCCATAAATTAATTTGTTTTATGAGTAAGTTATCAATTTTCCAATCGGGTAATCTAATTTACAAAGTTATTTGAAATATAAGATCAATATCAAAAAAAACTACAGTAGAATCCGGATAGTATAATCGCGGATAACGTTATCAATCGGCTATTTATATTAAAATCAATCAGCACCAGACTATGTCATATAAAATTACTTTAAAATAATCCGGTCACTGTAATCAAACTTCGAAAACTTCTAAGAATTTATTATCAATTCTAAAAAACGACAGACAATTTTGTTCAATTAGTTTTCAAATAAATTTTATCTTTCAAATCAGTTGTTATCAAAAATGTTGTTTTAGATAACTGTAAGTATTTATTTAGATTGAATAATGATTGTATTTAATGCTCTCTATATTTTATTTTATGCTTATATTAATGTTATCAGCCAATTGTTGTTTTGAAAAGTTACATGTCTTATAATTATCATAATACGCTGCTTCAATTTTATTTGATTTTTGTACTGTGGTAAATATCGATTGATTTTGAAAGGATTTTTTTACAATCGCTCTTTATACTGACATTTTCGTTCGTTAATACGACGTGCAATAAAAAGTTTTAACCTCTTCCTCTACTGTCCTCCATCTTTTCCAGCATCCATGCCGTCTCATTATTCTTTAAAAAATCTAACACTTTCCTCTTAGTTCTCCACTCTATTTTAAGATGTAACTTGATTACACCAAACGTCTATCAGTGAAAGTTGTAACAGTATACGGTGAAAGAATGGTGTGTGAAAATGTATACGAACACGAAAAAAATACACTAAATTGCCCTCCGGAAGAAACAACTTCTTGTACATACTGATTTCATCCTTTAAATACGACTGTTTATACGTATTATAATATAATATATCCACACTCACGTTTTGAACAAAATTAATCGTTATAGCAATTTTCCCTGATTTTATATTTTTTCTGATATTGTATAATTTTTAAAGTCACAGTTATCTGGAACACAATTGTGTAGAATTCTTGTTTCTATATTCATTCCAACTGAATTAAAGTCAAATTTAAAATCTTCAAAACTCATGTCTTTCTTAATTAGGTTGTATAGACACATCACAATTGCGTTCTAACGTTGTCTGAAATATTTAAAACTCGTAAACTTCCATATGTGAGATCACTGTTAGCGAGCCGGGTTTCGCCTTTCGGCAT
>JAGVSQ010007912.1:0-14874 GCA_022683975.1 Rhyacophila evoluta
CTAACAGTGATCTCACATATGGAAGTTTACCAGTTTTAAATAATTTAGAATAAAATACTATATTCAAGCAATAGTCCAATAAATTATCCACCCATTTCTCATTTTCTTCTATTACATATAGATTTCTTAGATGAGAGATTTATCTACTTGTTGGCTGAAAAGTAACTATCCGTACTTTGGTACCTGAGGTTGCGGGATCGAGTCCCAGCGCTGAACTGGATGCCAAATAAATTGAGTAGTTTGCTAAAAATCAACTCTCGTATAAAACTCTCAAGATGAGTATGAAAATTGTGAAGATGGATGGATATTCACAAACTTCACTTACGTAGTAGTAAAAAATCTCTTTACTTGCATATTTTATGTTTCAATCATTTATTTATGTTTCATTCACTCATTTATCAAGATATGAAATGAAAGTTAAGACTGTATTTTGTGTTGTTTTAATAACAAATGTCAAAATAATAGAACAATATTATGTTATCTGCTCTATGGGAATTAAATTAAATATTAGTTTTCTATTATTTGCTTGAATAACAAAAGCTATTGATGCTATGACGCCATGCGTGTAATCCAAAGCTCGTTTTGGAAGTATATAGAGAGAGATAGAGAGAGGGTAGGCCTTAGAAAAACTTTTCCTTTTCACCTAACTCACAAGATCCGAAAAGCATGGATGAAACATTTCTGTTGCCAAACACCCAATTATCCCAGTTGAATATTACATTGTTACTATTGCAAATTCTAATAGCAGTATTTAAAAATTATATAACTTTAACATTTTAGTTCTTCGAATATCTTAAGTAAAATAGTTACTCTAAAGAACTTTATTTATCAATTTTGAATTAGGCTATTCAAATAATTTTTCAACTGATTTTTTCATTAAATAAGCTATAAAAATACACGCGATATTCATACAATATACAATTTAATTAAGCCTAAAATCACACGCTTATAGTTGACAAAGATTTTGTTATTTTTATTTTTTTCTCATTAAAAAAAATAAAAAAACATTTAACCATTTTTTAAATACCTATATAATAATGTTTACACTAATAATCATATCTGTTTTCTGAAAATGACCATTTTTGGGATATTATTGAATTACATGAATGATATAATTGTATAAATTAGCCAATACTATCATTAAAATGAGATTAAAAATAAGAAACACATTCATATGAATTATTTAATTTTAAAAAGACTACCATAAAATTTATGTCCTGCATTAATTTGTATTACTATTTCAGTATTGTCTTTATTATTTACAAAATTACACTATTAAAATTATAGTATAGTATTAAGGCAATCATAATTGAAATATAGAAATGTATAATACACATATTCTAGGAACAAATACTTTTTACTAAAGTATTCGAATTATCAATAAATATTTCCGTCACCTAAATACCCCGTCCTTACACCCAGTCTTAACCTATTGTATTCTTAATCTTTTTTATTCGACAGGAATTTCCTGTATGCTAGTAAAAAAATCATTGAGTATAGGCTCTATAAAATATACATTTTTGTATAATAGATTTCATGATTAGTATATTAATTATTCTGTTTAAATACTTTAATAGTTAAATTATAAAATAAAATTTAGTATTTAATTGTTTTTAATTTCAACACTCTTTTAATTTCAGCACACTTAAGTGCGTGGCAACCTTAGTCTTGGGTAATTTATATTTACTCCTGGGACATTCTCGTCGAATAAAGTAGATCGCTTCTCGATATTAGAGCTCCGGGTACGTATGAATAAGACCAGGTATAAGGACGGGGCGGGTGGATGGTGAGCACATTAGGTAGTATTTTATTGTAAGACATTATATTGTATTTGTCTCCCTAATAGCCGAGTAGTTAGCGTGTACGATTCGAACCCTGGATTTGATTTGCAGGTTCGAATATTACTGCTGTAGTATTTTTAAAATTTAAAGATATAGTAATATATAAGCAATGCGTTGAGTAGTTAATTCTCGTGAAATTCTCTTTACATTACGTTGGTCCATATGTTCCACTTTCGGATAAGGTAAATAATATATTTCATTTTTTAAGATTTGTTATATTAAGTATTGTTCGCAATGGAACGATAAAATTCGCACCCCCAAAAACCACAATGCTTGGCGCCCGCACCCTTATCGCAATTTTCATATCAGATTTATGCATAGCTGTTTTGGCGTCCCTTCGCATGTCTCGCGGCCAAAGTGACGTAAAAATAAGACAGCGCGGTTAGAGAATGTATCCGGCGATTCGAAAGAGGAAATATTTAACCCTCGGGTGGAAATTGGATACCTAAATATTGTGGACATGAATGGCAACTCATGTAAATAACGAATGAATTGGTATTGTTACAAAAAGTACGAGAATATGCTTTATACATTTCATCAGCGTTGATATGGAATCACCACCATCAAATAGGGGGAACGGATAATTTGGAATTATATTACTATGAAATAAAAATGAAATCTTATTGATATCTCATTTCATTTAATTTGTACCACTATAGACAAAGAATCCAATGTATTTCGATTAGATTCAATTGTGGGAGTATTTTTTTGAATCCTCTAGATACAACAAATTATAAAAGTCTACATCTAGTTCCCTTTTTTCACAATATGATATGTCTTTTTACTCGTGTTTTAGGAGGTTGTATAACTGTATACGGAAAAAAAATTCAGCATTTAAATTTGTACGATGTGGAGACATTTTTCTACAGATTTTCTTCGTGAAAATTTGATATCAGCCAAAAGTTCCATTAGGTATCTTTTCTGAATTTTTGAGGTGTGGAATTTCCAGTCGTAAGCCGGCATAAATATTTTCACAGATTTTACCGTAGTATATATTTGTTCAGATTAGTAAAACTAATATTCATTTCGGTAATCAATGAAACAATACTGGAGATAAATTTTAATATAATAATTAATTGATAAAAAAAATATTTACGTAAAACCCTATCGAATAAATTCTAAATTGTATGAAAACTGGTAAAATACTTATCTTTGAATTTGTTTTGATGCTCTCTTATTTTATTATTATATTCTCTCTCCAACAGACAGACATTTGTGAAATAAAACACGCATTTTTTATCTTATTTCAATCAAAACAAACAATGTTTCCTTTTTTACTGTCTGCTTATATAAAACAGCAAATTTATCGCTCATAAAAAGCTTTTAATAAATGGATTTGTTTGTGAAAATAGTAACTAAATATCTTATGCATCTGTATAAAAAAATAAACAGAGGAATGAGTCATAAAATGGGATAGAAACGGTAATTCATGTAGCGTTTCTCAATTTTTTTTCTATCATAGAGCACTTTGACTAGTCTCTAATTCACTTCATCCAATATTACCTATACTTTTGGAATAACTTACAACGGTCTTAAACGACAAAATAATATAAATCTCTTTGTGATTAATCCATATTTTTAGCGCGTGTATATGTTCCAGGTATAAATTATTACTTATAATCAAATTTCTGTTTCGGAAGTTTCAAAACAATTTTTCGAAAAGTTAATTAGTGTGTTTAATTTACATTTATGAGTATTACGATTAAACTAAATCGTTCATGATAAGATACGTTTTTTCTCACTTTAAGATGAAGTAAGCCGAAAGAACATATATTTGTATAAGTATCATCTATGGTTATAAGTCTCTCCAGTAACCGAGAGTTTACTGTGTGTATTTTTAAGCTGGAGAATGCAGGTTCAAATCTCACAGCTGCAAAATTTCTTAATAACCAAAGATTCAGAACTGTTTGACTTATGAGTCGACTAATTGTCTAACAGCATAATTTTCCTTAAAAAGCTGTAAAAAATACGTGTTAAAATAAATAAAATCCATATGTGTACTTTATTTTTTGCATGGTCATCTTAAAACTATTGTAATTCACATGCTTTACTTTCAGAGCGATTATTGTTAAAAGAAATTAGTTGAAATTCGTGGCAATCTCATTTATCAAACTGATGCCAATTATTTAATGTTAAAGTAATGCGAAAGATGTGCAAAGAAAACTGTAACATTATACGTGGCAAAATTAATGTCTTGAATACAAAAAGTTCTTTGTGTTGAAAAATCATAGAAGACACATTCTTATGACCAAATCGTAGTTGTTCTAGTAATACATTTTGTTGGAGATACCCATGTCTTAAAAATATAGTTGCAACAATTATTTCAAAGCACAATTTAGTTATTAGTGAGTCATGTTTAGAACTTTGAGAAACGCTGCTTTAATGTACTGGTAAATTCAGAGGAACGTTTTTTAATGTCCTCTTTCCTCAAACAACTTCATTCATGTGAGGATGTTTTTATTCCAGCGTCGACTTATATTATTATTTTGTGTGGCCACATTAACCTATTCATTCTGATCACGTACGGCCCGTACTCCACTACGACTTTTCTTTCTTTTTTTTATTTGGCTCTATACTCCTTTCATAATATCCATTCTTGCTGACAAAGAGTATTCAGCGTTTCAGATTTTTACTTTCAAAGAAATAAATTGATGTTACAGGAAACGTATATCATCTGAGACATCAACTTTTATGGGTTCAATTAAATCATATAATGATTTATACACATAATATATTTATGAATAATAATTTAGTTTTAGTATATAAATCATAAAATAATTTATATAATAAATACAATCGAATAAGTGTGTTTAAAATAAAATATTCCTCAAAAATTTTCTGAATATCATTATTTTTAAATTATTATATTTACAATTTGCCATCCTTTTGGCAATATTTATTTTAGAATATCTGCTCCAGGTGTCTATATCTATAAACATATTTCCATAATATAAAGATATATTGTAGTTTAATAGTTTTTTTCATGAAGATTGGTTAGTCGTTAGTCAGTTGCTCAAATCTCTATATTCCGATCTAAATTTAAATACGTGTAGACTCAGTGGCGTAGCTACATATTCAGCGCCACGGAGCAAGTAAAGTTGTTGCGCACCTTATGTTTTCTCGTTGTTTTAGCTCTCACTCTATTTTAAAAGTTTACTTCGTTCCAGATATTATGGTTTCTCTATTTTTAGCTCTCGCGTTACTTTCAAGTTTTTACTTCCGACCAAAAAATGCGCGCCACTAATATTATTTTAGGCCCCATATTATTCGTGCGCCTGTGCAGCAGGCAGACTACACAACTGTGTATACTGTTTATACAACTACAGTAATCCAACCTGTTACCTTGGGTAGTGCACAATAGTGCATTCATACGTTTAATATGCCTGGACATTACCGTGAAACACTAACAATGGTTATGAACAATTCCTCAAATCAGTTAGACCAAATGTTAGACTCAAATAACTTGATCCCACAAATACTAATTTATGTTCCTTTCAACAAAACTGAATCGCATTGCAAACATGATGATCTTTTCATACAACTGTTCTACTAATAAGACCAATATTAATACTTGCATTACTGCAATAATTTTATTTTATACTTCTTATATTCAAATACTTTAACGATATGAAAAATAGATTGAAAAATAATATTTCACAAACCTTTAATTAGTCTAATCGAGAACAGTTTTATTCTAACGCGTATAATTAACCTGACAGTACAAGGGCAATGACTATACTTAAAGAAATCACTCCAGGTATTGATGTCTTCCACTTCAGTGAGAGTAAGTGGTATATATATTTCTAAAAATGAATCTGTATAACTTTTTCGATAGACCACGTTTATTTTCTTTGTCAAAATCTTTCTTTACTTTTGTCAACTTTTTTCGTATATTAAATTTAAATTATTTTATTGGTTTACCATTTTATTATATTTTCATACCGAACACTCATTTATTCACTGTAATTTTCTTAAAATCTTAAACAAATAAATAATTTAATGATACTTATTAATTACTTTTGATATACATTTGCTTCTTATATTTTCTGTAGATAAATTTACTTAAGAATATTGCGTATGAAGTATGTG
Organism: Rhyacophila evoluta; assembly: GCA_022683975.1. Classification (NCBI taxonomy): domain Eukaryota; kingdom Metazoa; phylum Arthropoda; class Insecta; order Trichoptera; family Rhyacophilidae; genus Rhyacophila; species Rhyacophila evoluta. The sequence goes on from JAGVSQ010007912.1 coordinate 5,931, forward strand.
TTACCGTAAACATACTTTCCCCACATTCATGTAAATATTTGACTTAGGTGGATTGGCACGCCGCCATAAACGTTCTCGTCTCTACGTCTGGTCAGAATATTGATGGTTTTATACACTTATTGAGTTCGGATTTTAACGTCGTTAATCTTTTCATTGACGAACCGTGCTTAATCTTTTAATAACCCAATGAGTTAAATAATAATGGCGTTCGTATGGAGTAATAATTTAATTATCCGTATCATTCGGACCTCACACAACTGCTTTAATTAAGGCCACCCGTGCATAAGTCATTAACTCACATATGAAATGAACAGCCTTCGTGAATAGGAGCTATTCAATAACATGCTCTAAATTTGGCCCAAAAAATTCGAGCTGTCAAATAAATATTATATCAGGTCCGATAATGTAATCTAATACCTTCAGATACGTAAGTCGTTAAGCTATTCAAATGTTAAATGAAACGAGTGTTCTTAAATTAGATAATGAATATAGACAGATAAATTTAATTACCCGATTTTTTAGTAGGAAAATACAAATAGAAGATATATTATTTTTATAATATAATTATTCATTTCATTTGATATGTCCTGTTTATTGTATATCATTATTTTTTTACCGAATGTTGATAATATGAAGCAACAGTATAAAGATTATTAGCACTTCAGAAGTGGATTATATAGATCTCCGTACTGTAAAGACTTATTTTGACAGATATTTTACGAGAATTGGTTAACAGGCAATTGGTCAACAAAATGGTTATCCAGTCTTACATATTAAGGATTTTTTAACTTCTGCAACTGTGGAATCTACAACCTCTGGCTCTCAAGCGCTAATGCTAATCTATCACCTACCAGGGAAACGAATAATACACCAAAATATAAATTATTAAAAAAAATCATATTATATCGTCATAAATTTATTCGCTGTATTATAACTCTAGCGTTTTGAGATTAATATGTATTGTACAATATAAATACTGTGATTTTATATTATATAAATGATAAAAAAAAATATAAATTGATCACATACTAGGTAGGATGTATAGATGACACTGTTTTACCCTAAAAGCCATTTAAAACATGTCTGATACTTTCTTCAATGATGAAATTAGTTTCATCAGATGTGGTAATAAATTGTTGCCAGTGTCACAAATATTATATGCACATAATAAATATAATTGTAAAATTTTGTTAAATTCATTCAAAAGATAATCATAGGAAATCAAAGTTCATAACTTGTTAAAATTAATAAACACACTATATATTCTTCTTTTTGTAAAAAATACTTTATGTATATATAGATATACGAGTTTATTATCGTGGTATGGGGTATTTCCAAAGTGAGCTTATTCCACTACGTCAAAATTGAAAAGAAAAAATTTTAAAAACGTATTTTGTATTATAAAATACGCGCAAAATATTTTTCAGTGGTTATCTTTATTTTTGATATTCTTGAAATTGATTTTTTTTTAGTTTGCACTATAAAAGGCTATTTAATTTTAAAAAATACTTGATCAAAATTTTCTCCTTTACATTTTGACGTAGTGAAACAAGTTCATTTTAGAAAGATACTTCTCGTATATACGTTATAAAATATATTAGTATCTGATTCATTGCGTGACAATAATAATATAATGAAATCAAATACTAACTAGTTTGGATGCTTAAAAATAAACAAAACGACAACGACGCAGCCAAACTACCCACGCCTCTGCAGACTGGAACACCCTAAGTGCCAAATACTGTTGAGCCATTTGACCGTAAATAATCCCACTCTGCTAATAATCCCTGGCTCCATACTGCCAGTTACCAAATAATACAGAATTAAATAGATCTTCTCTTCCACGTGAATAGACAATGTGCCTACATCTTATCCGAATGAATCAGGCATTATAACATCTAACAAGCTGATTATAAGCCGGTCTTTATGTAAATTGTTGTGGGTAACAAACAACAATCTTCTGATATAAACCGAAATGCACCTTAGATAATACTTAACATTACCTCAATTTGTCTAGATGTGTTGTAATATAATATATTAAAATCTGTACATACTTTATCTTAGAAGCATTCTTGTTATAAATTATCTCGGTCGTTATAATATTAATGCGAATATGATAATGCTGATTCTACTTTTAACTAAATATACAGTGTAAAATCATACATCTTGATATGTTCTGTCTGCTAATAAATACATGTAATAGACTCCGTACAGTAAGTGAATATCAAATAATTTATATATTCTATGGTACTAAATTATTATTAATAACTGAAATTTTAGGAAAAAAAATATTTGATGCGTTGACATTCTGCTCTTTTAAAATTATCATTCAAATGTGCATTGAGCTACCTTAGTATGGTTGTGAGCGATTTGAGTAATAACTTGTAATAATTATTTTTCACCATTTGTTATTTGGCTCACTTCACTTCTCACGGCTTTGATTATGTAAAAAAACGTCTTTGATTGCTCACCTTAAATTCTACTAAACACTTACATAAAGCAAAATATACATTATCGTAAGAAGTAATGAAAAATTAAAAAGCTCTTAAAATTTTTAGTTGACACACATGTCACAACGTCTTGGTTTATGGATGTATTTATGGATTGAGATTATCATCAGCGGCAGCCATTGTACATCAACTGCAGGGCCGTGGCGTGATATGAGGCAAAAACGCGGCGGCCTCAGGCGGCATCATGCAAGGGCGCCAAAAGTAGCCAAATCCGAATTTGCAAAAATAATTATATTTTCCGTAAAACCGAAAAAAACAGGAAACCAGATGGACTTGATTATGGAGCGCTAGATAGGCGGCATTTTAAAGACTTGCATCATATTGAAAAAAATCTATCGCACGACCCTGATCACCTACTGGGTGAAATAGTATCGATCATACTTTTTTTTTAAGTTTAAGTTTTTGCATTTTCATATATATTACTATAAAGAAACAACACACATACGATATATAGTTATTAAAAATAAAGGTTCACTATACCTATAGTAGATTAGAAGTGTGATTTAGAATAATCTACGGACAAATAAGATTTTTTTTAAATTTTGGTTATAGATTTATAAAAAAAGTATTTTAGTTATTGTAATTGTATTGTAAATTTTATCGGCAAAAAATATTTTATAAAATATTTATCTTTTTTTCTCAAAGATTTTTAGAAAAAAATATAGCATGTGAAAATGCTATCTTGGTTTATCATAATTACAATAATAAATTTAATTAATCCAAGCCAAAATTATCGGTTTAAGATATTATCGATAATGCATTCATTCAATCGTATTAAAGTTTAAAAAAAATCATTCAATAAAAAGGCCTAATAATTCTTTCTTAAGCAGTGAGTCGTTGTTCTATAAGCCGATTAAAGAATAAGCGATTACCCGTTTATATTTGAGCAGTGATTATCCAAATTTTCTACCGGAAAATTATACGTGGCCAATAAGTTTTTTTTTAATTACGATGTTAAATCAACCATTTGAAAATGATTAACTAACGAATAACTGCTGACTTTTCTGTAATAAAATATCATTGTAAGCAACCAATTCTTTATATTTTATTCTTGATATTAAATATTTGTCTGGTTGATATTAAATAAATCCACCTGCTTCGAACAAATCCAGTTGAAATTCTGCAGAAACACGAGAATTTGAATCCTATGCAACTCTTATATTTTATTATCTATCATGCTTTTCCACTTTATCTAAAAATTCACCAAATGGTAATTCTTGAATGAGAAAATTAATTGCTTTCTGTTTCAGACGCATACATTGTTTGTTGAAACTTCAATATATACTACAGAATTACTTGGCGTGAGATTACTTTAAATGAAATAGATTATGTAGTGTAGAACAATAAAAAATAATATTACAGTATTCTAAGCTATATCACCATTCTTAAATATTTATATGTACGAGTATGTATGCATTATTAAGAGTTGTTATATAAACTTTTAAACAGTAAAACTGACGAGTTGCGGGATTCTTATCCATAGGTTGTCCCAAAATGAGCTGACATTTTAAATTTTCTGCCATTATTTTTACGGCAAAACCAGAGTAGGCATTTTTTAACATCGTTAATACACATTGAAGTTGATTACACAGTCGAATATCGCAGAAAAATTGTGAAAATTCACAAACAATGTCAGTAACTTTGAAATTTTAAATTACTACAATATATAATTGAGATCACACGTTATTCAGTGGACTACGAAAACTAACTAGTATCATATCATACGATACACCACAAATACAAGCATATCTACAACCAAAAAATTATACAATCCTTTTGTTTAACAAACAATTTTATCTACCGATAGATGTTTGGGAATCTTTGGTATGGAAATAAAAAATGCCGGCATCCAGTAAAAGGCCACAGAGAAAAGCATACGTCCGTCATCGAGCGGCATTTCTAGACGTACGGACTGATGAGCAGTATCAACTGATAAATGCATCTACGTACTTACTCGCGAAACGCGGACGACATATAATGCTGTCCTGGGTAAAGGAGATTAAAAATTAACGATTAAAAATAAAAACAAATTAAAATTTGAAATTGGAACGTTTATAAAATATTAAAAACAAATGCGATGAAAATTGAATGTCAATGTGTCATCGTTATTGATGATTGGTATATTTTTACGTCATTTTCTTTATGTCAGTCAATCCTGGGACATTTTTATACTTGGAATTACATAAAAAAACTAATTATGTAAATAAATTTGGCCCGTATTCTTATAGATCACATTATAACTGATAAAACAAGGAGTGACTTCATTTAATAATATAAATATTTGGGTCTGAAAGAGAAGAAAAAGCACATATTACCACCATTGTTAAAAATGAGGAAATAAGTGAAAATCCCCAAAAAATTGAAATCTGTAAATAAAAGTTAAGGAGAAGGTAAAGTAATATTGTTTGTATTTTATTTAAGTGTCAATTTAATAGTGCAGTATATTTTTAAGAGGTTCAGATAAATAATATTTTTACTTGTGCTTGTAGTATAAATATATAATATCGTGTATAGATAATGGAAATTAATTATTATAATTATCGACCCATCAAAAATTCATTATGGGTCAAATTAATGAAATGTAATATTATTCTATATAAGACAATTAGAAATTTGATCGGTGTAACAAAAGCTCATCGGTCGAATGTGAACTACCCTTTTACTAAAGCTTTTTGAAGCACGTAACTAAAACCAGAGCTATCAATAAGAAGATTCTTAGACAATACGTTCAGTATTGTAGCAATTGAACTCAGAGAATTGCAATTCAACTCAGTACGTATTAGTTTATTGTCAGTGAAATATATAAGGATAGAAAACGTTCGAGTTCAATTTTCTTTCACATAGTAAAACTCACTTATCACTAATATTAAATAAGAAATCAACACATTATATACAAATTAATTTAATGGCCTAAACTTCAAATAACACTTCTCACCCGGTGATGAATAGCGAATCCAATTGCTTATATATTATTTTATTTCTCCAAATATTATCCACTGATTGCAAGATCATCACACTCCATATTTTTCTTACAGAAACTCTATGATTTCAATGCTGTCATTATGAATCAAAAACAATGGTCAATATCAACATAAGTGACTGTTTTGTATTGAATTTAGGACCGGTATGCAAATGTGTGTATTACATCACGTTGTTACGTGTGTATTAGGCCAGCGTCTATCACTCATTTAGATAATATCAGTACGTCTCAGAGGACTAGAGCGGGAGTATTTTTTTGCGGCTGGATACAATAAAGGATATTTGCCCTGTGATGTCATCTCCTCTTTTCGCCGATATTTTTTTATTTATTCTAGACTGGGAGAAAAAACATTGTAAATACATAATATAAAGGCTATTAACAGATTATTGTTCACGAAGATTGGTTATTAACCAATTTGGTATAAAACAAAATAGTTTTTTTTTGTTGGCAACTGTATCTTTTTTTTACTTTTATAAAGCTGCTGTTATCAAATAATACACGAACCTATAGATTGATTGTTTTTTAGATTATTAAAACCATGTTTTCTCCTAAAGTGGAGCATATGAATCTACACAGTGTGAAGATATCGACTCCGAAAGAGAAGTATATGAATCTCCGCAATGTGAAGATATCTTGAAAGATTATTTTTCACGACAATTGCTTATCATACAATTGCTCAACCCAATGGGCATCCAGTCCGGCATTTTTTTTTAAATTTTACAGATGCGGAAACGAACCTCTATTCTCCGGGTTGCTAGGAGCATACGCTACCAGCTACCCTACCGGGGAGAAATACTTAAATTAAATAAATCATGATCATAAATATTTGAATTTTTTACATGTAATTATGCGTTTTTAGTCATAAGTATTGTATTTAAATATGCTACTATTTTGAAGTAAAAATGGTTTTAGTCAATTAATTATGTAAATATTTTTTTCAAGCTTAAAAAAACGATATATATATTCTTAGTGAATACATCAAATGTTACTCGAATTATGATTGAAAAATCTTGATAATAACTATCACAAACTCGTAGGTATATACGTTTATAAAATAGTAATAAATATTTATAGTTGACACAGTATCACCAGAAAATATATATTCTAGTACAGTTTGCAGTAAATATGTTGTTTATCTTAGACAAATCCACGGTTACTACACGAATAAACAAGGGATAATAACTTATCCGATCCTGCCTTACCTTTATGAGTCACATGAGTTGTAAGCCCTGGCAAATATAATCTTTAATCCCACACTGCTACTCTGTTATACTTTCGTACGTTTTGCCAGCTTACTGTATCAAGCAAACAAAGGCAACGGGAGATTTATTAATAAAATAATACATCCAATAATATTAAAAACTGTAGTCAAGTGAATATATCATTTTCATCGAATATTGAAACAATGTCACATCTAAATCATTATTGTTTAAATGTTTAAATAATGAATTAATATGCAAAGTAATCTGCTTAAAATTCGATCATTTATGTTAACTGTCACTCAAGTTGTTGTAATTCATTGACAGTGAAAGTAATACGGTCATATTATTAGACTTAAAATAAAATACTAGATACACGTATAACTTCGTTACAGCTTATAGCATAGTTTGTGGAACTGCATAAAATATTTTAATGTACTAAAATTTTGCCATGGCGAGTATGAGAGTGTTATTTACGATTACTAGAAAAACTTTCAGTAGGTATGTCGCTCGTCATTTAAAATTTTTTTATACCACGTTTCCTCTCAACATGGAGCATAGAGATCTACACAGTGTGAAGATATCCACTCCGAAAGAGAAGAATATGCATCTACGCAATGTGAAAACGTCTTACAGATTGTTTTTTACGATAATTGTTAGTCAGACAATTACTCAGCCCAATAGTCATCCAGTCCTGCATTTTTAAATCCGATAGATGAGGAATCGAACCCGCACTCCCCGGATTGCTAGGCGTGCACGCCAACTACGCTACCTGGGAGACTAAGACGTCACAATATGTCAATAAGACGAACATAAAATGGTAATCGAATTCTTTATTATGTATCAGTAAATATTGTTTGATCTATTTTGTGTTCATTTTTTTTCTTCAAGATGTAGTGGCAGATGTATTAATATTTTGCTTAGTGGTGAAAAGGTTAGCGTTTGCACTACGAAGCCAGAAGATTGATTTTTAAACCAGATGTATGTTTTAATATTTAGAGATATAGAACAGGATTCCCAACGGATTCTCGCCAAAGACATCTGTTAAGACATGTTTTCATGGCCCAAATCTGTAACACATGATGAAATCTCCTAGTGGAGACTGTAATTACACGGTAAAGATAAATAAAGATGTTTAGTGATAATGATTTAACAATTCTCATAAAACAAAGTTAGTAACAAGTTTTCAAATTCAGGTAAATAAATCAATTTTAGCATGCTACTCCACATATTGCAAATTAACCTATTTCGCATTGCTTTCAAAATGCTCTCTTCAGTAAGTTGTTCTGAAAGATTTCTTTCTACAAAAAACTATCACAAAGCACACATGTTACAGCATAAAATAAGTAATACAAATTTGTATGAAGAAAATATTTTAAAAATAAAAATGCTGTACCAACATTATATTGGTATTGAAAATATAATAAAGGAACGAAAGTTTTGTCAGCGTATCAAATTTTGCGGAAGGGAGATTAGGTTTTTATATCGGAATATTATCGGGCGACATTTATTGACAGTTAGAAATAGAATTCAATTTTGTAAAAATATATTTTTGAGGCTTCACACATGTTGCCACAAATAAATATGCCGATCGGTAAGTATGTGATAAGTAATGGACATATTCTCGATAACATGATAACATGCCATGATGACCAAAAGATATTAGCGCAGGATTTTTTTGGAACTTTTTTCATTCCATTTCACAATTCCATAAATAAACACTATTTTTTGAATTTCACTTTTGATCTACTTTCCAAAGGTTTACAACACCAAACATAAATAGGTGACAAGATATGTAAATTAAAGCTAAAATAGTTTTATAGACTTATAGATGGAATTATATTCGACATATATAATACAAGAAATAATTAATATCTTCTCATTTTTATGTTACACCTTTTATAAATAAGTCAAGACTTTCTTCCACATTCACCAGTTTCGTCACTATCCATTTTGTACGAGGTTTGTATTTTGCATTGTATTATTTATCTCTGGTTTTATTATCATACTAGGCTTATATACGAGTATACTTTATATTTTGTTCTATGGACATCGAAATTAGTTTAATTTGATGGAGTTTCCATGACGTAAGGTTTGAGTGTAGTTTTTTCTAATCTTTCTTTTAAGCCATGAGTATTTATTTATTACATCTTGTAACATTACAAATTACAAGTTTAATACATAATACGATAAACATAAATAATAGTTATGACGGAAATATCAAAAACATTTTAAAACATAAAAAAAAAGAATAA
>JAGVSQ010007913.1:0-14873 GCA_022683975.1 Rhyacophila evoluta
ATTGTATATTCATCTGTATGTATTTCAGTCGGTATCATAAAAAATATTAGTCTGAAGTTAGGTTAGGTTATAAAAATGAAACTCTTCACCATACATCATGGCGAAAAAAACCGTCTAATTTGTGTAAGAGTAAGGTAGGTGAGGTTAAATATGGTTAGGTCATATTAGGTTATATTATATTAGACTAGGTTAGGTTAGTTTAGTTTAGTTCGTGTTATAAAAATGAATATATTCAACTGGCATCGCGTTAAAATTTTGCTGTTCAATTTGTATGAGGGTAAGTTACGTTAGGTTATGTTAGATTAGGTTAAACTAGGTAAGGTTGGATTTAGTTAAGTTAGGTTAGTTCAGGTTATAAAAATGAATATTTTCAGCTAAAATTGCGTCGAAATAGCGCCGTTCAATTTTTGTAAGCGTAAGCTCAGGTTAAATTAGGATGTGTAGGATTGGGTTGGGTTAGGTTAATTTAAGTTTAATTGAACCATATTGGGTATTGTTATTTTAAGTGAAATAAAGTAAAGTTAGGTTAGGTTTCGTTATATTATGAATGGGTATTTGAGATTAAATTATGTAAGTTAAGTTAGATTAAACTGAATTTGGTTGAATTATAAAAGATTTGGTTAAGATGTTAATTAAGGTAAGGTACGTTAAGTTATGTCAAGTTTACCAAGATAAAGTTAAGTTAGCTTACGCATTAAATGTCTAATATATAATTATAAATAGTCCCCGATAATATGAAAGGATAATTATAGCTTGGCAGCATATGTAGTTAAAACTTAAAATACGAAATTGTATTCAAGGAAAAGTTATGTAACCATATTATTTTCCGGATATGTCAGACAAACAAATTAATGTACACGCTGAAACGGAAATATGAAATATGCGACACGGGTTGTGCTGTCTCATTCATTCTCATTAAACATTACAACGTGTCGACCACGACGGAAGTCACTCTAATGCGGTCTGGTTGGTACCCTATAATTTATAAAGTGATTATTCACGACGAAGTTCTCTGGGTATTTTGATTTGTAGTTACGAAATACGGCAGGCCTTGTTTGGTAAATCTCAAAAGTAAGGTCTCGAAATGGTAAACACTGTGCCCCTGGAAATTTCAAGTCAACATGGGTCACGAGTTTAATATTCGTACATGTACAAAAAAAAATACACCAATACACAACCTAACGCTTGCACTACAGATTCAAGGGTTTCGGGATCCATTCCCACATCTACTGTACCCAGTTGAGCAATTGCTTAAAAAACAATTCTTGTGAAAAATAATCTGTCAAAACATTCTGGTCATCTCTTGTCACGTATTCACATTTAATATGCGGGTGTATATTTTTTTATATATCATGTTTGCTCCCAAAGTGTAGCATATGGATCCACATAGTGTGAAGATACCTCCTCCGAAAGTGGAGTATATGGATCTGCGCAATGTGAAGACGTCTTGACACTTGCACTTGCTTTCCTCTCCACCACCTGCCACGTCTCCACACCCGTTATGCGAGCGTGTACCGTGACGTAACGAACGTGAGGCGCTCTTCATAAGTGCCAGAAGTGTCCCAGGAGCAGCTTCCTAAGACCTTGTTATTTTTATTCTAATTAATCATACCCTGTTAAAATCTAGTCAAGACGTCTTGACAGATTATTATTCACGAGAATCGTTTATCAGACAATTACTCAACCCAATGGGTATCCAGTGCTGCATTTTCGGATTTTTTAAATCCAACCAGACGGGGAATTGAAGCTGTATTCTTCAGATTGCTAGGCGCGTACGCTACCAACTACGCTAACCGGGGAGACATGTGTATAACGTTGTATATCTAACGTGAGATGTGCTTGGTAATGGCAGAATTGTTTCAATACAGCTTTTCAAAACTTTGGCTGGCGTACACTAGAATTTGTCTGTTACCAATCCTAACCAACTAACCTCTCTAGGAGAATGATAAAAAAACTAAAAAAATTAAGAAAAAAAATGGATACTCGGAATGAAGTGGAATGACTTCATTTGGAAAGCGGAGGTAAGGGGTTGGGTGGGGCACCCTCCTGTCACCTTAAAAGTCATGTAGCAGAGCTGAAACTAGCTGGGGCACGTACTTCGGATGCTTCCAGAGAGCTGAATCTTGTTTTTCTATTCTTTCAACCAGTGGGATTCCGGCGTTATGGAAGACTGGTGGTTACCATCCACAAGATTAAAAAGTGCTGACATGACCGTGGATGATGCAAAATGACTGGGGGGTGACAGAGATTTCTGGAGGAGGATATGCTCCGTATAAGGAAGGGAAATGGTGAAAGAAGAATATATCTTTAAAATAAAAAGTATGCTCCAAGGCTTTCTATCGGGAACCACAACACGTGGTTTGACAATAATTTGAGATTTTTTCTCAACGAAAAAAAAAATCAGTACCAAAAGATACATACGTGTCCGTATGCTACAGCTGAAGGCTTAAAAGACAAACAAGATGCAAGACGGAGAAGTCTATAAGTAAAGCAGTGAGATGTAAACCAACTCTCGTAAAAAATTACCCCACAATATTGTACAATATATTCCATTTCTGAAAGGATTTTTTACTGTATGAAAATTTAAATAATCCTTTTTTACAGTAAGCATGCATGTCAATCATTTAAATTGTAAGGACAGTAAATCTCTGAAAGAAATAAAAGTGTAAAAATTGAAAGATGGTTGAAAGATTTTATTTGATGTCTAAGATGCAATCATAGATTTAGAAGGGTAAGAAGTTCTTGATTTCTGTAGGATGATATAGAATAATGCTGGAGAAGAAGTAGCCGAATAAAATGTTTTAGTGTCGTTAGCAGTAGATGCAGATGACTCTGGGTATCACATAATGGGTGAAAGTGAAATAGCTGATGAAGTTAAGGTCTTGGAAAATGACAGTGGAAATGAAGATAGTGATAAAAAAGAAGCAGCAAGTCCAAAAGCAGATTTATTTGTCATAGTATCGCATCTCGATTATCTAATAACAATTCGACTGTGGAAAGGAAAAAGGACATTACCCTCAATTTTTCAATATGGCTTTTATTTGACAGTCTAAATGTATACAATTTTATACACGTCCCATCAAAAGGATGTAAGCTGAAAATGCCGAATTAGTGTCTAAATGTAGCTTTTAAGTTTAAAAAAGGATGACGTGTAAAATTTGTGACCTGGAAAAAGGGCTTCCATCCAAACAATTTTATTGATTTTTTTTAGAAAACTTATTTGATTAATAAAATATCAGTCTTAGTTTTCATGCTCTTCAAGGTAGTTTTTATGTAATGTTTTAACTTTGGCTCAAAATCATCAAATAAACGTTCATTGTGCTTCTTGCAAAATTTGTTCTGGGTAGTTTACGTCTTTTTTCCTTTCCAAAATCGATATGTTTCTACTATTCGTCAGGTGACTAAGTTCAAAATTTTTATCTACATATTTATAAGAACAACAGACTTCAAAAGTGCAAACAAAACTTGATTCTCTTTTTTAAATTAATCGTCCGCTTATTTTCTTACTGAAAAAAATTGGAAAACCTATTCTTAACAAACTTTCAGCTTTAATGGTTATTTCCTCACTTGCGTTAGTTTTTTATATCAAGTTTCTACTGTATTTTTTCATACCTGAGTAAAAATGCTTAAGTTTCAAGAAAAGGAAAAGATTGGAAGTTTATTTAATGGAGGGTTAAATTTAGAGATGATTTCTCATAATACAAGTGTAAAAGTCGGAAAATGTTTCAATAAAGCCTGAAAAGCTCGCAGAGTAAGAATTATCCTACCCCAAAATGCATTACTCAAAGCTCAGTAATTGAGTCATACATTATATAATGCGTTTTCCACGATCTGCCGAATTCCCCGATAATAGTTGGAGGAAGTGCGGTTGCGAGAGGGATAGAAGCGAGGGAAACGGGGCAAGAGGGAAATCTCACTGGCTGAATCGGCAAAACCTCCGAGAGGGATGCAGAGAACGGGGAACGGGGAGGAGTTTAAATGCTCCACCTACATCGGCCGACTACCTTTCTTGAACAAATATACACTTTGAAGTTAGAATTTTCGAGTTTTTATTGCTGACTGAAAGTTTATATTCCGATGCCAGCGTGTTCTAAGTCAGGCTTCATAATAATTTACATTAAGCTTATTGCACTGTGCTTAAAAGCAGTTACCACCTTATATTTTTTGCGAGAATAAGCTTATGGTTAAATAATTACATCCAAAAGCTTTCATATTTATATATTAAGAGCTTTTAAATTCTTCGGTTGAATAATTATGTACCAACTCGGAACAAGGAGTAACTCAACTAGAGTCAACTTTTCAGGAAAGCTTTCCTGAACTTTGTTAATTTTTACTTAGCCTGTTTTATTTAATTTATTATAATGTAATTGTGCAAATAAATTTTATAATATAGTTACTAATTTATTTATATTTTTATTAAATATGTAAAATATTACTTGTCTTTTTATAAGTTTTGTATAATGTAATTTAATAATGTAAAATGTCTTAAATTTAATATTTTTTTCATTTTTATACATTTTAGGATATTTATAGTTTTAAATTTTAACGTATATATCGACTGTAGAAAGGAAAGAAGACTTATCCATCTTTTTTTCTTAGCTTTTACGTTTAAAAACGATGACTTATTAAATTTTAGACCAGGAAAAAATAAACTCTCACGACATCAATTTTATTAGTTTTTATTAAGTAACTCATATAACTGCCTATAGTTGACACATGGAATTCGATGCGATAATAACGATTAAATCCGTATTATGTAAAATTTGTCACATGTAACATACATGAGCAAAATATATTTTAAAAGAATCATCAATAACTAATAAATAAAATATGAATTTGTTAAAAGTTGCTATTTGCAATTAAATTTCATATTTTTTAAGTGAGCTTAATTTAATACGGATCCATGCACATAGTTCCACGCAGGGCTCATATCAAATTAACATTTAACCAGGCTATTTATTACCTTACAGTCGAAACGATTTCGTGGAATTTAACATTAAATTCCACAAAGCTGCATTCATTTATTTACAGTAGATACTCGAGAGTTCTACATAAATATTTTTTAATTTTAATATTTTGCTGAAACTCAATTTTATTTTTCTATTGAAGTGGTAGGCAGCCTTTTGAGAAACTGGGTAAAAATTCAAAGTTTTGAATAAGATATTAAGTTCTTTTTACACCACGTCCGCTCCAAAAGTGGAGAATATGGATTTACACAGTGTGAAGAGATCTACTCCGAAATTAGAGTATATAGATCACCGCAATATAAAGACTATTGACAGATTATTTTTCAAGAGGATTGCTGATTAGAAAATTGCTTAATCCAATGGATTTTCCATCCAGTCCCGCATTTTTGGATTCTTAAAATCCAACAGATGGGGAACAAAACCCGCATTCCCCTGATTGCTAGGCGCGCACGCTACCGGAGAAATCTGTTATATTTCATAATTTTTATTTTAATAATTTTTATAACATCAATACGTTCTTTTGATTTCAATTACAATTACAGATAATTTTAAATACAATATTTTCAACATTCTAATAATTTGTATTTTTTAAGATGTGTTTTTTACCCTGAAGTCTGTAGGCTTAACCATTTAAAGGGATCTGTAAAAATATCTGTTAAAAATTTCAATTCTGGTAACCAAGATTTTTCTTCTATTTTTTATACATCTACCATATTTATTTAATTATTGATCATTTCGATAAATAAATAATTTTTCTAAAATAAATTTTTTGGTAAAAATTATTATCATATTTCTTAGTAGGCAACTCAAATTGTTGCAGTAGGTAATTCAATTACTCGCGGATAGTATGTTGCCGACCACTGATCTATTAAATGTAAGTTTTATTTTAAATTCATCATTTAATTTTATAAATTTTTATATTTAAAATAATATTAATCGTTGAATGCAACATTGGAAATACACTTGATTCCTTTTAAGCTTCATATTACATTTGAAAGAGGTTTTAAAAATCATGTTATATTGCCATCATCATGATATGCAACTGCTGTTGTTCAAATCCTGATTATTGTAGATATTTTATATGTATATGTTACAATTAAAGTGTTTTTAGTTTCGATAATGCATATATTAACTATAGCACAACTTCAACGGACGCGCTCCCTGTCTTGGCTGGTGTCCTTCCACTTGATCTCCACACTCAGGTACGTAGTGCTACTACTCTTTTACTTAAAGAACAAAAAGCGCACGCAGCCGACTTTTATTTAAGTCCACTTAGCCGAGGGTAAAATAATAGACTGAATCTTTGGAAGAAAACCATCGATCAGATGGCCATGGATGCAGCGATAAAAACCTGGTAGAGTAGGTGGAACGCGTCGACTAAGGGCAGGCACACATACATGTTTTGTTCCTAATATTAAATGGCGCATGGAGATAACCAAGCTGACTCCAGACCATTTCAGTAGCCAATTTATTACAGGCCACGGTGGTTTTGCCGCTAAGCTGTCTCAGTTTGGTCTTGTTAAGCAGCCAACATGTCTTTGTGGCTGTCGAGAACAGGATGCTAATCACATTCTGTGGGAATATCCAAAAATGTGTACGGAGCGGGAAAAGCTACTCAAGTCGGTTCAACCAGCTGTTGGACCCATCGGGCCATCCGACTTGGTTGTCACAAGAACGAATTTTATTGCTTTCTAAAAGTTTGCGACATCCTACGGTGAGCTTGATGATCTCTTCACAAAAATTGCTTAGCCAAATAGTTTCTATTTTTTTAATTAGCTTTTTTATCATTATATTTCTTTTAACCTTCACCTAAGTCTTGGGTAATTTATATTTACTCCCGGGACATTCCCACCGAATAAAGTATAATAGATCGCTTCTAGATGTCAGAGCTTGATTAAGACCAGATGTAAGGACAGGTTGGGTGAATGGTGGGCACATTAGGTAGGGTCGTATGGTAGATTTTGTCAGTATGATGCAAGTTTTTAAAATACTGTCTCTCTCGTTTACTGAAAAATATTTTTCACGTCCTGGTTCTGTTTTATCGTTTTTTTTAGGACTCTTGTCTATCTTGAGATTTCTACTTTTTTACAGAATTTTTATTCGTAAACTCTACTTTCGGACCTAGTAGGTCACGTTATTTAAAAATATCACGGCTCTTCAGATTTTCACCACAATACGAAAATATTTTGCCCCAACACAAGATTCATGCGTTTGGAGCATTTGTCTTGATTTCGCTATTTATGGTTCTTACATGATACCACCTGATGCAGCCGCATCTTTACTTCATAGCATGATACGGCTCTACATTGACTTATAAATTGACTGTGGAAAGGCCAAAGGACGTGACCTACATAAAGCAGAGTTTACACGAGGCATGATGCAAAAATATTTAAAGTATCATAGATTGAATGCCATGGAAACCCATTAAATAATATACATATAGCTTATTCGGATAAATTAAAGGATAATGTCATAATCTATGTGTATATAAGACTATTGGATACTGAGA
This sequence comes from Rhyacophila evoluta, assembly GCA_022683975.1. Lineage (NCBI taxonomy): Eukaryota > Metazoa > Arthropoda > Insecta > Trichoptera > Rhyacophilidae > Rhyacophila > Rhyacophila evoluta. Next base: position 7,477 of record JAGVSQ010007913.1, read on the forward strand.
AATATTCTTAAAAACACCATTTGCTCGAATATATTATAAAAACAGAAGAGTACTTCACTTATTCAAAGCTTTATTATTAAAAGTTTGATAGCAAAACATATCGAACTAGTTTATACAATAATACGGCTTACGAAACAATAACTGATATTAAAAATATGTGCTTTTGAGTTAACGAACTTAAAATAGATCAAAGCTTTCTATGAGTAACTCGTATACTGAAAGATCAAAGTTTTGTTAAAAATATAAAAAAATCCAACTGGAGATAAAACTGCACTGTTAGCAAGAACCGGGTACTACTAATTTTAAATCCGTCATTTAAAATAAAACTTTTTTTTAGCAAAAGCTCTTTACTTGATTGAGACTGTTTCAACTGCATTTTTACGTTTATAATGAACTGAAACACTTACATCGTAGGTATGTATATTATTTTTTATACTGATAATTTTCATTGTATTTATATATACTCGCAAGATTACAAGCTTAAGTCTATAAGAATATGTTCTATACAGTGCGGGAATCTATATACTCTATTTCTAGATAGGTTTTTCGAGATCGATATCTTGTACTTTTGGAGCGGACATGGATAAAATATACATATAATGATGAATAAGCAAATGGTTAAGAAACAGAAGGAAATAGAAGGATATTTTAAATAAATTTACAATTATATTATACATATTTCTGTTTTATTGCTAGAAGTGCATATCAACTGTGGAAAGAAAAATGACGTAAAACAGCTTTTATTCTACAATAAGAAAGTATACAACTTAATACACGTTTTATCAAAAGGATATAAACTAAAAATGCAGAATTATTGTCTAAATTAGCTTTTAAGTTTCAAAAGGGACGATCTATGAAATTAGCGACCAAGAAAAAGGACTACTGCTCAATCAATTTTATCGTTTTTTTACATAACTTATTAAATTAAAATCATATTGAGTAAATAATATACTACTTTTAGTCCACATGTATTTCAAGATTGTCATGTAATCTTTTGAATCATTAAATAAATGTTTTTCTGTAAAATTCTTTAATGTGGGTTACGTCCTTATTTCCTCTCCACAGTCGATACCAATAATGTCATAACTGCATAGAAATATGATATGAACATAAAGCTATAATTATTTTGTATTAAATCTAGGACCAATATGTACGTGTGTGTATTGAATGACGTCGTTATATGTATTGAGCACCATCGATCACTCATCTGAATGATATCACTACGCTTTAAAGAAAATAAAAATTAATATTCTGAGCGATTGCTAACGTGAATGAATAATGTCAGTTGATGAAATATATCTGCCTTAGAATGTCACCTCTCTGTTTTTGCCGTTTTTTTATCATTTTATTATCTCGTTTGGATAAATTAACTGTTTTTCATCAACAGTATACAATATAATATGTAATATATTATCATGAACGTCAGGTTATATTATATTATAATATATATTCATTGACGAGCTTAAAGCTTAAAAAATATCCAGCTTTTTTCTAGTGTTGTATTATTAAAAGGAAGAATATTTTACAGTTTTTCCTGATACTAGTCAAAATAGCCAACATCTCATATAGGCATTACTTGTATTGGGACTCAAATAAACTCACCGAAGTCAAATTGTATCAAAATCATTCATAGCTACAGAAGTGACTTACTTAGAGTTACCTCATCAAAACTCCGTTGTCGCCTAGATATTTAATTTATCCAAGTATTATTGAGTTGAAAACTAAGTTCATCGACTTACTTGTCGCTCACGACAAAGTAATATCTCGTATACCTTATGACACAAATTGTAGGCAAAATGGAAAACACTCTCTTTAATTAATATTATCGCATCAAATCCCATATTTATATCGACTATAACAAGGAAAAAGATGTAGCTTTCAGATTTTTCAAAACACCTTTCTTCGATATAAAAAAATCAATTAAAAGTATTTTTTTATAAGCTTTTATTTATTATACACCATGTTCGCTCGCAAAGTACAGCATATGGATTTATCTTGTGTGAAGAAATCCACTCTGAAAGTATAAGGAGTATATGGATCTCCGCAAATGTGAAGACGTCTTCACAGATTATTTTTCACGAGAATTGTTTGTCAGACAATTACTCAATGGGCATTCAATCCTGCATTTCTGGATTTATAAAAATTCAGCTGATGGGGAATCGAACTCGCATTCTCTTGATTGCAAGACGTACTCAACTAAATAACCGGAGAAACCAAAAGTATATAAGCTACAAATGCCAAATTACTATCTAAATTTAGCTTCTAAGTTTCAACAATTATATTTTATTGGCTTTTTTGAAATAAATTATTAAATTTATAGAAGATTGGTTAAATAAAGCACTAATTATTAATATTTACGCTCTTTAAGGTTGTACCTATTTTTCTTTTACTTAAAATCATTAAATAGGCATTTTTATGGCTCCTATAAAAAAAATGTGGGTCATTTTTCCTTTTCGTCGTCGATATGTATGTTATTATCAAATAAGTAAATATTTTAGAACTTGACTTCACCTCTTGTATTTTACTTTGGTGTGTGGTACACGAGGTATTATCTAATCATAAGCATTAAAACAAATACAACATCTTCTCACCGGTTGAACATTTAATACTGAGGCCATATTGTAATTTGTTTGGCCGACATCAGTTTGAATACTTTTTGAAACTCAGTTTTCGACCAGAGTCGTTTTTGCAAGTGACCCAAGTTTTGTGAATGATTTTGTAACGAAATATGGTATTTTTTGAAACCCGGCTAGCTTCATAAATTTTAAGTTAACGCATAAAATGACGTTCATACATCATTTTTATAAAAAAACATTGTCTAGAAGCAACCCACTGCTTCATGTATGATATTATCACTAATACAGTTCATGGACTGAATGAACCGTTAATTGTACACGTGGGAGGATAATAGAGATGGTCAGAGATGTAATATACTCTCGTATATACACAGAAATTGCCAGCTATGGGCTGCCGATTTTGATAATGGCAATTTACGGTTATCGGCTTGCAGAGTGTTGATAATAATTTATGGGAAGGTAAAGAAATACGCACAAAAAATACGTACAGAATATTGCTGTTAGTATTTTCACAGTTTTTCTTTGTTTAGCCTTGTTACACAGCCAAAATATTTTTGTGGGTGTCCAGAACAGGATGCTAATCACATTATTCTGTGAAAATGTTCAAGAATATGCACGGACTGGAAATAATTATTCAAGTCGGTCTCATTAGGTCATCCAACTTGGTTGCCGCAAGAACGAATTTCATTGCTTTCAAAAAGTTTGCGGCATCATATGGCGAGCGTGATGATTTCTTCACAAAAATTGCTTGACCAAATAGTATCCATTTTTTCAATTAGCTTTTTTTATTATTATATATCTTTTAACTTCAGCACACTTAAGTGCGTGGTAACCTAAATCTTGGGTAATTTATACTTACTCCCGGGACATTCCCGTCGAATAAAGCAGATCGCTTTTCGATATCAGAGCTCCGGGATACGCCTGATTAAAACCAGGTGTAAGGACGGGGCGGGGGAATGGTGGGCACATAAGGTAGTTTTTTTTTGGTCTTGTTAAACAACCAAAATGTCCTTGTGGCTGTCCAGAACAGGATGCTAACCTAAGCCTCGGGTAATTTATATTTACTTCACGTCAAATAAAGTTGAAATCACAAAATACCCACTATCTCAAACCTGTTAAATTTGTTAGTAAGTGACTATGTATTATTTAAAATAAAATATTTAAAACGTACCTACACTAAAATTGCTTAAGTTAAATACAAAAGGTCTTAATATTTGTAGTATTAGTGTGCGCAGATGTCTTGTGAATACTTTGTCCGGTGAGCAGATGTCTTGTGAACACTTACTTGTCCGGCGCGCAGTTATCTTGCGAGCAGCTGTCATGAAACCCCTTTTATGTGTAGCTCGTAGTCTATAAAAGAGCTAAAGAAATTTTTCAGGGCGTTAATTTAGCTCACATGGCCCTTTGGGTTGGTCAGGTCTGTTTTAAATGATAAAAATATTTTACAATTTATGATCGGTCACTTGTTAAAATGTGAATTTGGTTTGCTATCGTACCAGAGATCGGTTTAAAGCATTTGCGTGCAGTGAAATCGTTTCTCAAAGTAACCAGAATTTGATAACAAGCAATACGTGACTTAACCATGATATTGGAGTTATGTTTTAAGGCTATACATATGCTTTTAAATCATTTGAAATACATTTCAATTTTCATAGTATTGTAAACTATAATTTTTTCACTTACTAAAGGTTTTCAACCCCTGCTAAAGTCATACAGTAACTTTTATTATAATTATAAAAGCCTGATATTATAATCACAGATAATGTATTGAATTGCTTATTGTCACTAATATTTGAAGGGTAATTTTATCATTAAATTATAATGTATATTTATATAATAATGTTCATGAATATTTTTTTACTTATTAATATTTTGTCACCTCAGTAGCGTAGTTGGCAGCATGCGCACCTAGCAATCTGGGGAATGCGGGTTTGATTCCCTATCTGTCGGATTTTTAAATCCAAAAATGTTGGACTTGATACCCATTGGGTTGAGCAATTTTTTGACAAGCAAATCTCGTAAAAAATAATCTGTCAAGACGTCTTCACATTACAGAGACTCATATACACCTCTTTCGGGGTGGATATATTTACACTGTGTAGATCCAAATGCTTCACCATAGGAGCAAACATTGTATATAAAAATTATATTTTATATTAATTATTATATATATAATATGAATATATTAATAAGCTCCAAAATTGAAGCATATGAATACACACAGTATGGAGATATTTACTTCTAAAGTGGAGACTATGGATCAATACGAAGACATGTCTTGACAGATTATTTTCAGGAGATGTTTTTCAAACAATTACTTAGCACAATGGGCATCAATCCTGCATTTATTATTTTTTTAAATTATTATTATAATAGAAACCAGATACTATAATCACAGATAATGTCATCAATCGATTTTTGTTATCACAATCAGTCGAAACTAAGCCATATGATATAAAATTACTTTAAAATATTCCGTTTATGATAATTAAGCTTTGAATTAAGAAAACTTTAAGTGCGAAGTTAATTTTTAGCTGAAAGTTACATAGTAACATCTTGTTTCATCCCTATTAATTTGACAATTTAGAGTTATTTAAATATATTGAAAAAACTCCCAAGAAAATTGACAACTCTATTCGGATCTGAGACCTACACCGCAAAATATATAAATCTGCTATTTTGAATTCAGATCTTTCAAAAGTATGTCATTCTTAAGCAGCTCTTGTCTCCCCGGTATCGTAAATGATAGCGGGCGTCTCATAATCTGGAGAATGCGGGTTCAATTCCAACATCTCTAGGATTGTACAAAAATACAAAAATGCAAGACTAAATGCTCATGGGGTTGAGCAATTTTCTGACGAATAATTTGCGTGCGAAATAATTTGTCGAGACATGTCTTTACATTGTGAAGATCTGTATATTCCACTTTCAATGTGGATAATCTTTACAGTGTGTAGATACGTATGCTCTACTTTTGGTGGTGTATAAAAAGTAGATTTACAAATGCCACGTGCATGATAACAGAGCGACCGTGGCAAAGCGACGGTAAGAGAGATGCAAAATAGCTTTAAATATGTGAGTGAGCAAGTGAGTAAATGACAGCGTATAATTCGCAATAAATATGATTTGATTTTTTTTGATAAATTATTATTTTTTGTTACTTAGGGTACTTCAGTTTTGATGAAATTTATTTATTAATAGATTATATTTATACTTTGGCGACCGTGGCAAAGCGACGGTAAGAGAGATGCAAAATAGCTTCAAATAGGTCAGTGAGCAAGTGTTACAAATATAATTCACAAAAAATATGATTTGATTCTTCTGAATTTTAAATAAACTGTTATTTTTTGTTACTTCGACTTTGATGAAATTTATTTGTTAATAGATTATGTTTATACTTTAGATGTTATGAAAATATGCTGTGTATTGCATTTAATAGATAATTCAATTTTACTTAAAATTAATAAACTTTAATATAAGCATAAATATCGTTTTAAAATATATACATATATTTCAGTTCGTTGCTGGAATGCAGAACTATGCTAATTCTTATGCTACGATAGATGTCACGGTGACACAGCGACAGCAGTTGTTGTGACGACAACGGATTGTCGTGCTGCCGAACTTGCTGACTTGCTCACTCACCTATGTATAACTATTTTACATCTCTTTTTCCGTCATTTTGTCGCCGTGGAATCTATCGTACGAATTTTTATATCAGAATAATCACACAAATAGCGAAATAGTCCGTTTTATACACTATCCTGTAAAATTCTCAAAAATGGACTTTTACGCCATTTAAACCATCATATTAAAAAAAAATATACTGTGTGTTTAATAATTGCTGTAAATACTAATTTAATTCTAGGGTTGTCACATTCTAGATTGTTCCTTGAGTTTTCGTAGATTATTAATTAACTATTACTGTAGCAGACTTTCTTTACTCAATATTCTCCCTTGCAATGCTGCATCGTGCAGTTTTGCTGCAGTGGGCTGGCCAAGGTGTGGCCGTAACTGTGGTTACATCCCCTACGTGTCTCCAATAACTTAATGAACTTACCCTGGAAAGAAAAGGCATTATTTCTTCAATTCTTATTACAAAAGCTTCTTACTTATATGTTCTCGGGCAAAGCTTTATTATACACTTAAATATTGTCTGTTTTACGGATGGGACCATTCTTTATCTTTATTCTTGCTTTTATACTCTTTCAGTTGTGAAATATATCGATATGTCTCCCCGGTAGCGTAGAGGTGAGCTTACGCGTCTAAAAATCCGAGAAATACGGGTTCGATTTCTAGATCTGTCGGATTTTTTAAAATTTAAAAATGCAGCACTGAATGCCCATTGTATAATTGTCTGACAAAAAATTATCGTAAAAAACAATCCGCCAAGACGTCTTCGCATTGAGGAATTCTACTTTCGGAGTGGATTCCTTCACACTGTGTTGATTTATATGTTCCACTTTGGGAGCAAACATGGTATATGCACATAATAATATATCGACTGTGGAAAGAAAAAAAGACGTAACATTCATGGTAGTATACATCGTAACATACAATTTTTTTACAGGGACATCGAAAGCACTTTTGGGCAAAATTCAAAATATTTCATAAACACAATCCTAAAGACCGAAGACTCACATTAACTTTCTATTTACTCAATGTGATATTAATGTAATAGTTAATCAACGAATAAATATTAAAATCGTTAAGGTGTAAGCTCTTTTTCCTGGTCGTTAATTTCAAAGACGATTTTTTATTCAAACTTAAAATTCTAAATTATTTAAAACTGGTAAACTTCCATATGTGAGATCACTGTTA
>JAGVSQ010007914.1:0-14872 GCA_022683975.1 Rhyacophila evoluta
TTTTTCTAGCCGCGTGAAAGTGAAACCGCGTAAAATGGGTACCGCGTAAATCGAGAGATGAGTGTATATTTTCTACCATAAATACTAAATATATTACAATTATGCAACATATTTTTAGCTTAGAAAAAATACGTACACATTACAAAAAAAATGAGTAAAAACTTGACTTCAGCATTGTGAAATTCTCTTATGCTCTTACGATAATTATTATGTTTCGTAAAGAAACAAAAGACTGCTTATATTGCTGTTCAAAAAAATACATAAAATGTCACATAAATTTATCATATGCGTAAAAATTTGATCTTAAGTATTCCTTTCATTGCAAAATGGGAACGGATACGTTACACACATTTTTATCAATTTGGAATTACATTTCGGCTTATTTTGCTCATTGTTTCAAAGTAAAAGAAAATTGTTTACAAATCGGCATATCTGATTCGACTCATTTTATGATATCGTTTGAATTTGAGTTTGAAGCACTGAACGATTTTAGTGTTCAAAACGTGCGTAGATAAATAATAGCTCACTAATGAAAGGATTAATGTTGAAATTATCATTTTACTGGTGACTTGTTTTCTATGGATGTAATAATTATTGAAAAACTGCGTGTGTAAAGTATATTGATTACCACACTGTGATTATATCAATTTTTGTGAAATTAAGTATGTAGATTTCTGCAGTATGACGATCTAATAGATAAATATCTTAATAAAATTTTCATGGTTTTGATCACGAACCAATTTCTTAAATTATTTGGTATCCAGATTTACAACTTCGATATTTATTAAATCTTTAGCAACTATAAAAATTTTGTTTCCAGCATTAATAATTACAAGTCTACTTTTACTTATTAATAAATAAAGATTAAATTAATGTATGATACTAAATTTTTTAAACTATGTTCGCTCATAAAGTGTAGCATATGGATCTACATAGTATGAAGATATCCACTCTGAAAGTAAAGTATATGGATCTCCGCAATGTGAAGACAGACAGTCTTGATTGATAGATTTTTACTAAAATTATTTTTCAGACAATTGTTCAACCCAATAGACATCCAATCTTGCATATTTGACTTTTTTTAAATCTGACAGATTTGGAAATTCAACGCGTGTTTCCCGAATTGCTAAGCACACACACTAATCTCTACACGACCGACGATACATATTAATAGGATTAAAAAACGGTGCATTTAATAATTCTAGCGGTTAAATTTCAAAAGCACAACAATTGGTAGACCGAAAATTAAGTCAAAAAGCGATTATTGGTATTTTCAGAAAAATAAAAATCAAGTTTAGTGTTTGCTTCCGCAACCAGCATCATTATTTCGATTTATTCATAATAATAGCGGGCAGATCCAAATAATAAAAGTTTTAATTTATTTTTCAATCTCAAATGAAGTGTTATGAAATTCGGTTGACACTTGGGGAAAATTATACCTGTGACAACTGACGAGGTAATTGAATTAGTTATCTAGACCTATCATATCATATTGTTCTAGATCCTGGAATATTCGTGGTTTATATATTAAATGTTTGAGAGATGTCAAATTCAGAAATTAATAAGTGATGAGAATCTGTTCACCCCAAATCATTGTCTGCGATGATATTATATTAATAATTAAGATCCCAACATCTTTGAGATGTACATTCTAATATTTATTGGGTCGGGAATTCAGTGCCTATAATATTATGCCGAGCTTTTAGTTGACTTAATTTTCAGTGCGAAATTGAAAAGCTTTTACTATACTCGCGAGTGAAATCAGTAGAAAATATAAATACTATTCATTCCTGATTGCCTGTAATTAATTATAAGTAGCATTAGTTTTGCTTACACCATCTATCGTTACTAGAAAACTATTGAATTTCTAGTAAACAACTTTGCATATATCAATATTAAATAACACATCGATTTTATAAAAATATTAAAAATAAAAAAGATTTTTAAGTATTAATAAGTAGATTGAAACATTTTTTTTTTTTGAAAACTAAATGTACGATAAATATTACACAGGTATACTTCCCAAGTAAGAGAGTATTATTATTTAATAGCCATATCATACTATCGACCGTAGAAAGAAAACAGGACGTAACCAAGATAGAATAAATTTCATAGGAGGTACAAAAAAAGTTTATTTAATGATTTTGATTCAAAGTTATAAGATAATATTGGCAAAATTTTGAAGTGCATGAAGACTAAACTGTTGTTCTATTTACTCAATATGATATTAATTCAATATATTATTAAAAAAACCCAATAAAATTGATTAAGTGGAAGCCCCTTTTCTCGACCGCAAATTTCACAGGCCATCCTTTTTTCAATTTTATGAACTGAATTTAGACACAAATTAGACATTTTCAGCTTATATCCTTTTGATAGAATGTATGTTAAGTTTTATACGTTATTATTATCGAATAAAAGCTATTTCAAATTTTTTTGGGTTACTTCCTTTTCCTTTCCACAGTCGATATGATACTATTTATATTAAATATTTTACTTCGAAATGATTTATTTATTCTGTGAAGATAATCAATTTAGTATAATTTACCAAGTATTGATGTTATTTATATTTTTCCAAGAATGTAGAAATTAATTTCACTATAATACTGTTATGCAACAAAGTGTTCGATAGTTAATTTTTTATATACGTACAACTCCTCACTTGATTTTTTCCAAATATTTTAAATACAATTATAAATATGTATTTTATTGGTAAATTTTAAATGTACGCCAATTGAATACAAAATGAAATACAAGTAAATAAATATTTCATTTCTAAGTAGGCTATGATTTGTTAGCTTAGGACATGTTTTCAATAAATTTCGATCAATGTAATATGAAACCTAAAATTAATTATAAAAAAACAACGCATAGCCGTTTAATTTTATCTGATTGATAATGTAAATATTTTATTCATGATGATTATAATGATTCAATTTGATGTAGATCGCTCATAGTTATAATTACTTAATGACAACGAAAACAGCTATGAAAAATTGATAAGCCTATGTTATTAAATATCTTTTTTTTAATATCGTACAAGCTTTCAATGTGGAGCATACGTTATACCTTAATGCATCACTTGGGTAGTCCAAAATATTCGAGTTTTACTATCGGAAGAATAGGTTAGCAAGCTTGGGGCTCTTCAGCAGCATGTGTATCAGCCGGTTTGAAATCAGTGTATAAAATAAAATTACCCATACTACTTTATTATCTGTGTACTTTTTTCATCATGTTTGCTTCTAAAGTGGTGCATGTGGAAATACACAGAGTGAAGATATCCACTTCAAAAGTGGAGGATAATTATGGATCTTGACAGTGTGAAGAACGTTTTGACAGATTATTTTTCACGATAATTGTTTTTCAGGTAATTAATTGCTCAACCCAATAAGCATCCACTCTTACATTTTTATATTTTTAAAATCCGACAGATGGGAGGTCGAACCCACATTCCTCGGATTGCTAGGTGCGCACGCTACCAACCACGCTACCAGGGGGCTGTAATTTTAATTTAAATAATTAATCAAATTAATATTTTAATTGAACTTCATTGTAAGTATCTTTAAAAATTCGAAAGATGTCGCAATTCTGTTAGACACACGTGGAAATGGAATTTCATTTTTGGCCATTTAGTCTCAGAACGCACAAGTATGCATAAAAATATTCGACCCAGTTGTATAGACGTGTCGATTCATACATATCAAATGGTTGAATTGAGAATATGCATATCCTAACTTATTTCCAAATTTCTTCTCAACCTCAGTTTTATATAAATTTCAAAATAAAGAAATCTGCATTGTCTGCAGATTATATTTCGCTGATTTTCCATTCAGTGCTTTCGCCCGCGAAATGAAATATTTTCCAATGCGGAATCCGCGTTGGAAAACACGAGAAAAATACGCTTGAAAATGTCTGTCACGGTGGATAATTTAAAAGTCACGTGACCACCACACACGTTAAGGATTTACGGTCGACCTCCGAAGGTAAGACATCGCAATTACGAACATTCTATATTGTGCGACGCACGAGAGGTGAACTCCATGCCCACGTGTACAACCCCATTAAAACATCCAATTCGGCTGGACAACTCAATATACATTCATATTTTTGCTCAATTAGATAAACGCCGGCTAGCAATAATGTGAGCAAAAAATTCACAAAAACGCTTTTAAATTACATTAGGTATAACAAATTTAGCTACTAAAATAATTTTTACAAAAATACGCATCAGTAATTGAATTCGAAACATTATTTCAACCCATAAATATTTCAACCAGTTATAACTTTTGCTTTCAAAAACATCATAGACGATACGAAAGATTATCTATTTAAATATAATATAGTTCGAGCATTATCTCAACTTTCAAAATTACACTAATTCCACCATGCCAAAATTTGAAAAAACAAGTATTTTTTGTATAAAATAATTATGTCATGTTTTTCATAATATATACTGTTTGGTATGTTGTATGATTCTATTTAAATCTTCTCTCTTTAAATTTGGCGTAATAAAATAAGTTTATTTTGGAAATATATCCTTCAACTACATCTAAAAAGCGTGATTTGTAGTTGGAAGGTGGCCATATATTACACAAATGAATCACATATGCAAAAAAAAGTAATATCTTCGAGTCTCAGAACAAAAAATGACATTAAATCTATTAATGATCTATTTTAGATCTACAGACTTCATTAATGTCCGCTCCAAAGGTGGAATATGTGCATCTCCGCAATGTGAAAACATGTCTTGACAGATTATTTTTCACGAGAACTGATTGTGAGACAATTACTCAACCCAATAGGCATCCAATCCTACATTTTCAGATTTCAAAAAACCCACAAATGTGGAAGATAAGCCCGCATTATTTGGATACGAGGTATGCACACTAGCCTCTAGGCTACCGGGAGACAAATAATTAATTAAATTAATAAGGTGTACCAAAAAGAAATTAATTATTGAATAAATATAAATTCCGTTTATATTCAATTTTCTTAAACTACATTTTCTCCTTGAGACATGAATACATTAAACGAAAGTATGTTATTAATATTTACGTTTTAATGCATATGTATCTTTATATAATATGTTTAAATTTGTATTCATATAATTTATTGTCCCATGTCCCAAGAAAATTTCATTATTATCAAACGTATTGAAAAAAATATATGTAAATTTAATACGGTCATCATATTATAATAATTCTACCCACATTATAAAGAGTAAAATTATTAGTATTCGCAATGCTGTAATTCTAATTGGTATGTATACTAATATCATTGATAGTTTGAAATACTTGGAAACCATTGAAAAAAAAATACTTATATAATATTATGTTTATTCTATTTATGCATATATTGACAATATTGAACCCATGACTTTTTTATTAGGTTGATATGATGATAAAAAATATTCGCTTTAAAACTTAGCAACTGCTTCTTTATACTTATGAATAGTATAGGTGTCACGAAAAAATAAACAACGCATATTTAAACAAATAATCGAACGCATATAATTAAATTTATTTATTGTTCACCTTAGTATATATTCCAGTGCAGTCGTGCCACTTGGTATATATGAATCTACACAGTGTGAAGATATCCACTTCCAAAGGGAACTATGTAGATCTCTGCAATAATTATTTTTCACAAAAATTCTTGTATTTTAAGATTTTTTAAAAATCCAACAGATGTGAGAATCGGCGTGCACGCTAACCTCTACGCTACCGGAAAAAACGGGATGCTAAAATAAACAATGTAAAAATATATTACAGAAAGATAAAAAAATGATGAAAGATGAACGTATGGAGAGAAAGAAAGAGAGGGACAACAATATTCACTAGTTTTCAAGGTCATAAATTTAAAAAGTTAAAAAAATGTACAGTGTTTTGTTCACAATTTTGTAAGATGACCAGTTTTATGATATGTATTCGTAAAATATATTACGTAAAATAAAAACATAGGGTGTTTAAATAAATAATTTAATTTTGAATAGTCGCATTCTCATGAATTGTTACAAATGTCTACCTGACCGATTAGCTATACGTTTACAAAGCGTATACATGTTCATTACCGTGGGGCGAATTTCATATCTCGTACTAAAATATATTAGCCGTTACCACTCGTTTTTCGGATTCAGTCCAGCATTTAATCTTTTTCGGCTTCTATTTTAGAAAAGGTCCGATAAAACTAGGGATGAAATAAAACTATCCTATATTTTACTGGAAAATGGGATTACATTTTTGTGTAATATTTCAAGTTTATTAATAGAATATGTTATAAGTGAAATAGTTACGTAATGTGATTTGATGTTATTCTCTCCTTCTACTGAGTGGTAGAGACAAGCTTTTGGTTATGGAGGTTGCAAGATAAAATTTACCAGCTGGAAATTAAAGATCTAGAACTGGGCCAAGCAATTCTTGTGAAAAAAATGTCAATGTCTTTCATTATGAAAATCCATATACGTAATTTATTTTAAAGCAAATATTTTTAAGCTCTTATGAATTTTATGAATATATCCAGCCATAATCAGCAAAAGATATATGCATGGAACACAAATTCCGCTGGAGAAGTTTTGTTTTTTTTAATACCTTAAGTTATGTTTTATAAATTAAATTATATATAATATAAATACATAGTTTCTCCGTTAGCGTAGTTGGTAGCGTGCGCGCCTAGCAATCCAAGGGATGCGGGTCCGATTTCCCATCTGTCAGATGTTAAAAATCCGAAAACACAGGGCTGGATGATGCCCATTGGGTTGAGTAATTAATTGTCCGACAAACAATTCTCGTGAAAAAAATCTGTCGAGACGTCTTCACATTGCGGAGATCCATATACTCCTCTTTCGGAGTGGATATCTTCACGCTGTGTAGATACATATGCTCCGCGATGGGAGCAAACATGGTATAAAAATAATTAATAAAAGAAAAAACATTTAATTTCTAATTGAGTTATTAAATATAACTTGAGATATATAAACAAGCATAAGATTTCTTACCGATTACGGCTCGAATAATATTTCTTTACTGCATGGTGTCACATATACACAACATTTTAATCTAGTTCGATACAGCAAGTATCATCCATTTACATTTTCTTATATTATATTTTTTTGATGCTTAAAATGATATGTTACCATAAAAAAAAATTACTTACTTGATATAGATATTTCGAGAAATATATGATTTTTAGTAAGACATCTGAAAAGCAAATAAATATTATCTTGAAATTAAAACTAGTTTTAAGCTATAATTTTTTATAATTTTTTATAATGATAATTTTTAATAATTTCTACATATTTATTAACCTCATTGAGTAGTTCAATAAATTAAAACTATACCACTATAAATTTTCCTTCTTTGAACAGTTGGTCTAAACTCTATTTATATTTTTATATAGCCTTCCCGCATGGTGTCAAATATTTGCAACATTTGAATTTTATTAGAAAAAATATGACCTTTTTATTGTATATCCTTCATTCGCAAGTCACTTTACTTCAAATCATTTCATTTTATTTAAAAGCAGTCAAATACATGTAGGAATCCAATTAATTTATTTTTATATTTGCAATGCAATTAAATTATATATTGAATACTTTTACAAATATTTATCATTTTGATATAATTTTTTTTTTTAATTTGCATCGAAAGACCATCAAATAAATCTATTACACAGAGGAATAAGATGCGATAAATTTCTTTCATTTGTTATAGGAATTTCACACACAAAAGATTTCTTGGCTTCGATTATTCTCAAGGCAAGAGATTCATTAAAAAACCTTTGAAGCGTATATTGAATCTTTACTTTCTTTTTATACCGAGAAATTTGTTTCAAATTATTCCGTTAGAACGTACGAGACGGAAGACCTAAGCTATCAAAAAGAATTTACTAGATTACTTGTGTATACACTCATCTATTTTGACGTTTGCGTATACAGACTTCACATGTAATAAGTTTCGTATATATCATTTTTCTTCGCTTTTATATGAAGATGTTTATTTTATATTAAATATATTTTTTAATGTACGATATATCGCTGTGCTAGTTCAATATTGTAACAACTCAAAATGAGTAGAAATGATACGTCGTATTTTTTTTTTACATTATATCACAGTTCAAACGAATAAAGCCAATGTTATACAAATGCTTAGAGTAAATTTGATAGATGTTTATATTATATTTCAATACGTTCCTGTGTTGCATGTTAAATATTTAATAAAACGAATTAAAAAAACCACGATGCATCAAAAAGTTGTTTTAAAATGATTCATTATTGAACTTGCACATAAATAAATTAAAGACAAGTTATGTTTACGTTTGGCAATGGCAAAAGTTCAATTTTGAGAAAAAAGAGTTTATCATACTCTTCATTGCTGCTTTGTACGTCGTAATTCAAAAATATTTAATCAATGTTTTAAACAAAAACGACAGTAAATGCTGTGTTTTTACTGAAGAAGCTTGTTTTACTGTTTTCTTGCTTCGAAAATCTTACTTTTTTTGAAAAAGTGAAGAATACATCATATTAAAATACAATACACTGAAATAAATGATTTTAAATTTATTTTCTTATAAAATTTTGTCCAAAACTTCGTCTAGTATATCTAGTGTATTCTCATACTTACTTTAATTTACGATACTTTGCCTCTTAATTTTGATAACGTAAATTTAGGATGGCCTAAGTCATACTTCTAATAGGCTGAGTCTACTGCTATAAAATACATATTTAATCTACAAGTTTGTTGTAATATTATCAAAGTTTTCATGGATTAATGTTTCATAAAATGTACTTATACAATAATATGTATATAAGGAATAATATTCATTTTAAATAGTAGAAATTTCACTGAATTCAAAAAATATATCTAATAAATATCATGAATATCTTATAAAGTATAAGCATAATAATCGACTGATTACTGGTACCATACACCCACAGTCCGCCTGTAGACCGGCGACTGTCAATCCTAGACGATGGTTAGGATTAAGGACAGCCATACATTATATAGTCCTCAGCAACAGTTGTGTACTGTGTTATATGTCATGCTCGCCACACATGCCGCCCTAATCCTTATAATCACCTTGAACTGACGGTCTCGGTCTGTAAGCGGACTGTAGGTTCATGGATACCATAATAATTGAGGCTCTAGCATTGAAAGATGCTAGTCCAAATCTCTCAAAAGAATTTAAAATAATAATCTGGATGTTCAGTTCAGCTGAGAAATTGATTGATAACAAATTTGCAGGAGAACTATCTTTCAAAGGAAGTCATCTGTAAAGTTATTCATTCTCGTCTTGTATTATTGATGAAATTGTCTGAAACAATTTCGTTGGATGGAAACGTAAACAGTTTGATAAATATTTTATATGCGCATGAATAAACAAATATTCAGTAGTAACATAAAAACTTTATTATACTGATAGATTACTCTACCCAATTCGATAAAAACTCAATATTCGATAGAAAAATATTCCAGAAAAACCATTTTTTGTGAGCGATGTTTTATTTTCGTTACAATTCGTAACATTTGCTTTGAATATAATTAAAATGCAATGGAGATAGAATAAAAAAAATACGTTTTATAAGCCAAATATTTTTAGTTAAATAAATCCGAATCTGTCAATTAATTAAATGATTAGTATGAGTAATGAGTTTTCTAATTTTTTGACGATAACCTAAATTCTATGTATTGAACTGGATCTTATTTTGAATGTCGTTATATCTGTATTAATACTTTGAATTTTAAATGAGTATTTAATGTTTGAGTATTTGTCATTTGACGAAGTTAAACAATCTTTTTGTATCGTTTATTTTGATAAAACTAAATAATAGTTATTATGCATACTTCTATGGATCGAAAAGCGGCGCTTATATATATGTAAATATATACATATTGTAGTTTTGTATTAAATTCGACTTACGAGCGAGGTGTTGGAATGTATCTCCGCCGTAAGTCGAAGAATACCTGTATTTATGATTTCTATTTATTGCTTACTAGGAATTGTTTTGGAACACGTGTAAATCAATTAAAAACAAAATGTTTTATACTTTCTGTCTGGTGAAATATAAAATAGCAGTTTACGGAAAATTAAAGTTTTTATCAATATTTTTAGCTTTCTAGTTAAATTACTTGTTTTTTTTGGTTAAAGGTGGTTCAACGTTGACATCAAATGGCCAAATTTTATTAGTCATCTGCCAGAAACTAATTGTATAATCCACCCCGATATGAGCAGAATAACGCATAAGCCTCCGTTATCTCTAAGGGCACATTTAGGGACAGTTTATGTAACGTGTCGGCATGGGTTTGAAAATACACAGTTTTAAATTTTATTTATCTATTTCACATATTATTTATAATGACGGTTTGTTGGTAGTCTCCCGGATAGCCGAAAGGTTAGAGCATACACCTAACATGACGAAAATAGGAGATCGATTCTAACAGC
Organism: Rhyacophila evoluta; assembly: GCA_022683975.1. Classification (NCBI taxonomy): domain Eukaryota; kingdom Metazoa; phylum Arthropoda; class Insecta; order Trichoptera; family Rhyacophilidae; genus Rhyacophila; species Rhyacophila evoluta. The sequence continues at coordinate 10,438 of JAGVSQ010007914.1, forward strand.
TGCAGCAATTTGGGGGATGCGGGTTCGATTCCTCATCTGTCAAATTCAAGACTGGATGCTTATTGAGTGGAATAACTATCTGACAACCAATTTTTGTAAAAAATAGTCTGTCGAAGCAATTTTTCATATTGGAGAGATTCATACAATCTACTTTTGAAGTGACATCTTTATACTGTGTAGATCCATATGCTTTATTTTGGAGTGAAAATAGAGGAAAATAAATAAATCATATCCAATCGCTCATAGTTTATAATTGACTTGAGTGTGTTGATCTTCAATCTTACTTATTAATCTTATAACGATACGTATTTTGATTGATTATCAGGTATATTAAAAATTTAAAGTACCCACCATTAACGTCTTATTAAATAGAATACATTTTCAATTTATGGCAAAAAATACCATTTTTTTTTACTCTAAACCAAATATTCATCGTGTATCATGGAGTGAGATGTCGATATGAACGAATCGCAGTTTGAGTAGGTCTGTGTTTTTGTGATTTTTTTTTCTTATTTTTCGTACGACGTAAGTCTTCTGTAAAATCAGTTATTTTAGTAATTGATTATATCCTAATCGATTACGCATAAGTACAGATTAATGATGTTTGATTGAACTAAATAAGGATTTGGTGTTTACTATTATTCGTATTAAGTTACATAGGACAAATTTTAAAAAGAGAACTTAACACTTATTTAATTCGTATTGTGGGTGGATTTAAAAATAATATATTTTTAAAATGAAATTTTACGGATTTGAAACTTAGTGCTTTATTAAATAGTGATAACTTATATGAATATGGTAGTTAATCTATATAAAGATATAAAATGAATTCAAAATCATTTTCATATATTTTATTTACGAATTTCCCATTTTATTTATAATTTTTTTAATTAAAATAACATATAACTGTATAATATTTGAAAACAAAATAGTTACACTAAATACTATTATGATTTGAACTAAGGTGGTTATTATAATACTCGTATGATAAGGACTCGAAGCCTATAGCGAGATAGTATTAATTCTTGACTATGTAATTGCTTTAGAATTTCAAGTAATTTACTTTGAAAGGGTTATTGAAACATTTCATAAAGGAATTAATATTTAATGAATGTAGAGAGGCGATAAAAGCTTTATGAATAAGGTCCACCATCGGATCTATAAATATAAATATACATACATGTTTAATACGACGCCAGTTTCATTTAGTAAGACCAAACATTAATTTAAAATGCTTTAAGACTTTTAAAATGAAACCTTATTAAAAGTTGAAAAATATCCAGCAGCAATTATAAGTATGAATATTAACCTACCGTGAAACGTTTTTAAGTGGATATTAAAATAAAAACAGTGCGTTTTATACGTTCATTCTATTTTACTATTAATACAAAATACTTTCAAATAATTGTACAGTAAGTTCAGCACCATTTTTACTTTCGCAAATAATTTTACTATAATACTATTATAACGTAAAGTTATCTTTATTTTATTGCATGGGAAATGCTTGACAGCTATTTAGTTAGTATATTAATTATTATTGGTGTATTCATATATATAAATAAATTTTCGGATTTTAATGTGACTACAGGATTTATATTTTACGTTTTCAAACAGATTGGTGCTATAATATAACTGAGTCTGTTGTCAGCATTTTAAAAATATTGTTTTATTTTTACTTAAATTCAACGCAAATAATGCTTCAGGAAAAAATATGACAAAAATTTTGGCGGAATATTATGAGACGACTATTTATGCAGCTGTTATTTATGGATACTTTTTTGCTAAAAATACATTTCTTATAAAAAAAGCATGAATTTGTACTTCAAGTTTATTTTATTTATTTTTAGCATTATTTAATTATTTTATTTTAAACATCATATACTACTCTTTCGGAGTGGATATTTTCACACTGTGTAGATCCATATGCTCCAAGTTGGGAGCGAACATGGTATAAAAAAAAAAAATGAAAAATTGTGGAAGAAAAATAATACTTACCAAGTAAAATAACGATATTACGTAGTATAATAGCGAAAATAAAAAAAATTAAAATGAAGAGTTAAACGTAGAAAAACTACATAAAATATAATAAAAATAATTAATGATAATTTCATTTTTATGTTAATAAAAGAGATTTCTTGTAAAATATCTTTCGAAAATGGCTTTTTATAATTTATTTTAATTTAAGTGCTTTTTCAATTGTTAATGAAGCTACATTTAGAGATAAACTTAAAGCTTTAAGCGAAAGGAAAATTTGTACATATTTTATTACGTGATATCCTGGTTTGATTCTATGGAAAAAACAGTAATATGTAATGTATCATCGTTGATCCACATTTTCAGCATCCCAAGAGTCTGAGAATGAATTCTTTCATATACAATTCAATCATTCTGGTTTTTCAAAGCCTTGACACACATATATTTGTACACATCCACAAAGTATAATATTTGACACGCACGTTCGTATTTTCTAACAAGGCTGGGCTTGTTTAATTTAAAAAATATATTTTTATAAACTAAATACGAAATTTTATTAAACGAACTTATGAAGTAAATATTTTCATTTCAAATGGTTAAATACTGAAATCTATCAATCAAGTTTTCAAAGTTCTAAAAAATTACAAATAAAACAAAATTTTACATGTAAAAATTAAGGCTTTAGGTAAATATAGCAATAAGAAAACTCGATTCATTTTTACTTTTTTATATGTGTATTAAATTTATTGAAACTTCATGATGGAGATCATAAGATATGAATATTTTACTTTTACAGTTTGTATACTGTCTCCTATGTACCCAAAATGTTATATATACACACACATATACAATATTAAAGTTATCCAAATTGAATATAGTAATCACACTTTAAATAAATATATTAAATGTAATTGAAATTTTTAATTATAAAACAGCATAAATGGGAAATTTTGTATGATACGTATTTGCAATGCAGCTACTGGAACCGAAATATTACTCAATTAAGCTTTTATAGAAAATAATCTAAGTCGAAACCTTTTTTGTAATATTATATAACACAATATATTGTGGTGTATCTATGATAATATGTACGTGATAATTGTTTCGTTATTGAGTATTTGATATGCTGACCGTAATCCAAGCTCGTTAGTTGTGCTTATGAGATATTTGAGCTTTATTTTATGTACCATCTGTGCTTTGGATAAATAATGGCGTAAGAAATGTGAGAAAACAGCAAATCTACGATAGCTTTCAAGAGCATTAGTGCAGCCTTAATTTATATCATCCCTACGTATAATACTAAGGAAGACTAGAACCTTTTCTAATCTTATGATTGCTATTATTCTTATGTAAGCGGTCATTAGTCCTTAGATTAGATTGTCCGGGAAATAAATTCTACCAGAGATGGCATTTTATTACAACTTTTTCAAAAGACGGCTAAATAATAATTCTTATAATTTTTCTTTTATCCCATATTGTAGAATAAATATATACGGTAACCTAGAGATAAGCGTACGCGCTTTACTTCCGAAAAGTGGGGGCTCAATTTTCACGTCTGTTGGATTTTAAATCCAAAGATCCAAAAATACAGGACCGAATGCCCGCCCATTAGGCTGAGCAGTTGTGTGATAAACAATTCTTATAAAAATATTATCAGCCAGGACACGTTTTCACACTGCGTAGATTCATATACTCCACTTTCAGAATAGATGCCAAATGCTCCACTTTTGTAGCAAAAATGTTTTAAAAAATCTTATCACTATTTAGTAAACGTTTCAATATATTCAAGATTAGCTAAACAATACTACAATGAATTATCACCAAACAAAATTTATTATACGGAGTATTCGAGCACCTCTATTAGCGACACTGACTAGCTTTATTCTCCACTACCTGATACGTATTGTACGGGCGTATACTGTGGCATAAAAAACGTGAGGCGTACTGCATAAGTGTCACAGGAGCAGCTTCCCAAGAGCTTGGTTAGCATGCATTATAATGTGCGTAATTTCTATTCTAACTAATTGTGTCCTGTTAGTATCTGGTCTTATTGAGAAGAGGACTTCTTGCTCTTCGTAGGATTTAGCAATTTTTTTAAAAGCTACACGACTATCTTTCCTAGAAACCAAGTTGCAATGACTGGTCTAAGCACTGAATGACTAAATTATTTGATTAATAATATGCTCCACTAATAAATTTAATTTGTCGCTTTGAATGCTGAATGCATGATAACTCACGTTTATGAATCGTTAAACATTTGAGAAATCCTTTCAAGAATAAAAATCGAAGTATTGTAACAAATTTTATGGATTTTAATTAAATAATATAGATGCCTAACTACAATAGTTTTGATTGACTGGACGTCAAAAGTCGTGAAAAGCAATTACAGTAGAACCTCAATCAAATCGGATTTTCGATTATCCGGAATGGTCAAAATAAACAAAAAACGGCGGACGTGCTG
>JAGVSQ010007915.1:2774-14871 GCA_022683975.1 Rhyacophila evoluta
AGCTACAAGTCTAAAAGAGAACTTTATAAACACTACTATACTTTCTGAAAAATAAACCCTTTTGCTTTTCAATTTAACCTTTACATTTGAAATACAAATCCTCATCACCGTTTCAGTTTAAGTTCTCAGTAAGTATAGTAGTGTTTATAAAGTTCTCTTTTAGACTTGTAGCTACTATTAAGCAATGGCTTCGTTAATTCTAAATCATTTACATCTCAGTTTCATTGATTGTTTATGGTGGAACTAATATTTGTTTTGACTTTATTGACAGATTTGAAACGAATGATGAAAGAAATGTCAATAAATGAGTTTATCGTAAAGGAATTCTGTGTCACCGAAAATAAACGTGTTTTATCGACAACACAAAAACGTACTTTTTTTGACAACGCCTGCAGGGCTCGCAAAAAATCTTTCACAACATTTTTAAAAGACCATTTTAGCCCTCACACCATTCTAGTTGCTTTTGAGCGGCAACTTTTTCGAAATAAAAAAAGTTTTTCCAACAAATGATCTTACAAACATCTCCCTGCCGAAGTTTTATATTTAGTAGAGCCTACTTTTTGCAAATTCCTCTCTACCGAATAAGGTGTGGACAAGATATTTTATTGGAAATTGTCACCCTAATCAGCGATCTTTGAAAGTTTAATCTAAAGCCCTTATTTTGTTATTTAATATTAATTTTTACAAATGCCAACCTAAGAAAATAATATAACATTTACACATCGTTTAGTATGTCTTCAAGGAAAAAGTTTTATCCTTATATTTATCATTCGCATATTTTACAGGACAGTGTTGGTGTGAATCAATTATTTAAAAGATTAGTGAAACCTTTTGGCCATTTATTTTATTTAATTATCTAAATACATCAGTAACGCGCCAGATTTTTCAAGATAATAATTTGTATTCTTTTATCTTTTTTCAACTTGTTGAAGAAATAAAAGATTTAACTAACATTGATAATTAAATTATAATCTATTTTATATACGTTAAAGCATGTATGGCTATATCTAACCGTGGTTGTCTTTTATAATAACACCAGGCTTACATATTTATTTTAAACAACAGATTCAAGCCCTCAAACTCGAGCTTTTACCTGTAGGTCTCCGATGTAATCGATATTTACTATTTAGAAATTATACAGTTCTTGTATTATAGTTATGCTTTATTAATTTTAAGCGAAGACTTATCTATACCAATTTTTATCTTTATTAGAATTATCAAAATATTATTAATTTATTGTGTTATATTATTTTATATGTTGGGTTATATATTGTATACAGAAACTGAATTTATTCGTGCAATATTTTTGGATTGCTATTTTATGCGTCTACGAGAGTTTTATTTTTTTTTTCACTTAGCAATGATGTGGCTATTCCTAACCAGTATTTTTACAAAATTACTTACATGCACCATTAAAAAGAAAATGTATCTGTCAGTTTGAATTGTGAACAACATTTTTTATAGAATGCTCAAATCCGACTCGTTACATTTTTCAAGTGGGAATATGGTTTTTGTTTGGCACAAGTCCACCACTGAAAGGCGATGGCAGCAATGCACTTTATTGCAGTGCTGGCTGCATCTCGATAAATCCCTGAAGCATTCCTCGCCAATACATTTACGCTTTAGTATCAATGTAATTTTTACTCGGCGAAATCCAATACCCGAATTTATTCTGCAACCAAAAATCAACGCGGTCGGTATCTATATCCGACAAAAAAAACAAAATATAAGAAATTCCTTTTACTTCGAAGGAAAACAGGTAATATCGGCATAACGAAGATAGAGTTAAGCCTCTCTAAAAAATAGGCTTTGACAATTTACAACCTTTTAAAGAAACTGAAATCCATCAATCTAAAATATCTACAAGTTTTCTATCCTGAAATTAATTATTGCTAACATGACGTATACCGTTGTTTTAATGTATATAGAAAATATATAAAATGCTTGTAATATTAATATTAATATCCTTACAATAATGTTTTCATCCGATCTTTTATCATAATCAGCCATTTTTAAGATAACTTCCTCCTATGAAAACCTTCATTCAATATATAATAGTACTCACCCAATCAAGGAAATTACTGTTTATTTATCAATTACATCACATAACAAATACATTTAATTTGATAATCAATTTAAGTAAAATATATATATTGCATATTACTTCCTTAGTAGTGAAGATAATTTATTTGATTGCAAATTTCAAACTGGTTATATTGGGCACTTAACGAATTAGTTTCACAATTATAGTAAAAGTTTATTTTAAAATAGTCTTAGTCAGGTATAAAAAAGGTTTCATTTGTTTTCGTTTATTTTTTTCTATTTTTATATTTAAAAATGGAGGTACGGTGATAAAGTATAATGGCCGTAGGTTAGAAGTGAATGGCTTTTTATAAATTTTCGTTGCGGTAAAATTATATTATAATTCTTTAAAATGTTTGGTTTTATTAATAATAAATCTGTTGTATTTTTATTGAAGAAGGTGATTTATTTTTATATAAGATATTATTTGTGCGGATGCGAGGAATTTATTTATTTAATACGGTGAACGAAATATATCATGATAATAAATTTTCATTTTGGAAGTAGCATATTAAAATAATTTTAAAAATATCGGGCGTCGAAAAATCCATTTCTTACTCAAGACACGAAGCCTTTTTGTAGGAACACAATGGAAAATTAATTTAAATTTGGTGGTTCGTTTGAACAGTATTAATTTTAACACCCGGCGTTTATTTTTCGCTTTCAGCCAATATGGTTATTTATGTCACTAAGTCAGTTGGGATATTTGCAATGGCAGGCAGCCTTGCCCGCCCACCGCTGCGCTGTCGGATTTTATATGTCAAAAGCGATTATGGCGCCATTGTACTTATTTTTCTTCAGTCTTCTCGGTAATAAAATGCAAGTGTGTACCTACACCTTTTCAAAATGCAAATAAGAAATGTTGCTCTTTATTTTACAATGATAATACACACACACAATGCACAATACTCCATGATTCATCCAACTACATACTAAATATAATATTTATTAAGAAAACACATTGAGCTAAATATAACGAAGTTTTACAAAAACCTTCATTCGTTTATATTCAGATGTTATTTTTTCAACTGCTTTTTTCTGATAGTTGTTATTCACACGTGCAACATACATATATTCGACAACTCGTCACGAGTATGCCAAACGATCAACGATTTTATTTCCACGGTGAAAAGTTTCGGTGGTCTATTGGGAAGTGGAATTGTCTTAGATAAAATAGATTTGACTCGATTTCTTGTAAAATAAATTTTCCAGAAGATTAAATCATTTGTCAGTTTTTCTTCGACTGTTTTGACGCTAACAGTACAAGTCACGTCAATTAAAGAGTTTGTTTGTATGATATTTTGAAGCATTCAAAGTGTTTACCCAATAAATATAGTATATCAATGAACTTTTTAAGAAGTTATTGTTAGATAAATTAAAGTTATTTTTCTTTCACTTATCGTAATCACTACCAAAATGGGATATACGTGTTCTGTAATAATGCCTTTTACTAATTAATCGGTAACTCGTACTAAATAAAGTTAGCCGATTGTATTTAATATTAATAGTCTTCCACAGTGATGGAATCAAAATAAAGTAAAAAATAAATGCGCTAGGCTGATGTGTTTTGGATGCATTCCACAATACGTAACCGAATTAGGTCCAACAACACAGTTTTATCACCCATAACCATATTTACTGCTACAGCAAATGTGATATCAAAAGATTTTTTGTTTATTTTTTATTTAATCTTTTAAATAATGAATGAAATTTTATTATAGGGGATACAATTTTAAATGCAAAAATACTTATTATTAAAAAAATGAAGATCTCTTAAAATTATATATAGGTACTGAAATATGATGATAGCCATGATTTAAGTGCACACAAGATAATTGCGTACTAAACGAATGCACGCATAAAAAACTGACCATTATCTATATATTGCATATGTTTGCAATTTAGTGTGCATTTGTCACGTGAGCGACAGTTTTGTGGGGAATTTTGTTATGCGGAGTTATAGTCTATAAATATGTACATTTGTTTGGTTACACATAAAAAATATGTTAAAATAAACATATATTGTATCACTCTTAATTAAAATCGTTTATACTCTGCGCCCAATTTAGAAAGAGGAAGTCGCGAGTAGTTAAAACGGTAGACTAGCATTTCTATATATAAAATAAAAACATAATTTTCCTGTCATAGCTCAAGAATTTTAAGGCAGTATCATAAATTAGCCCGCAAAAGGTTATTTGTTTCGCCAAAATGATTCATTTACCATTGATATGAACAGTGGCGTCAATCTAATGTATTCCAACTCCTCTATTGCAATATACAGCGTTAATAATGCGAAAAATCTAGAAAAAACCAACAGAACTGTACTTTATTGCTCACTAAATATTTATCTGTGTCCACTTTGTTTACATTTTTCAAGGCAGACGAATGTTGTTATCTCCAAATACGGCTAGTCTGATTATTATTTGCAGTTAGCGTGGGTGGCATTTGATCTAAATGCTATTGCATTTAATTTATTGTAATGACCATACCGTCCATACCCGTGAAATTTATATCATTATTTATTATTTAAAGCAATCAACAAATCTCTCAATTTAGAGAGGCTTATGATAAAATTTATGACGTACGAAAATCTATTATCCCCTGGAATATTGAAAAACATCGATATTTTCATTATGTTAATAACAATATCTTCATGTTTTATTTATACTTCTAATGTATTAAAAAGAACAAAAACTTTATTTCAGTTTAATATCATCCTATCAAATATATCAAAATATACATGTATGCCGTGCTAAATTATCCAATAAACGCGCATTTTTTTACAATTAAACAAACATAATATTTAAAACACGATGCATATAAATATTACTTAGCAAAATCCTTCAACATTACAAACTATTCGCGTGTCGTTATTATTCGAAATCAATTTGTGGGTGGATATACTATATATTAGCGTTTTTAGACTTTTATGCTGCCTCTAATTAACATTTTTTTGTATTTCATTAATCAATCGAGCCTCAAAACTGCCTTGAGGTCAAACAGGATCCCTAAAATATCACTAAATGACTAAATTTGTCCAATGATCCCGTCCCAGAGATATCTGATACCCTACCATGTTGAGCTTAGCAAAATTAATGTTTTAAATTTTATTCATAATATAATAAATTCAATGACTTCTTAAAAAACAAAAGATAGAGGTCTTTAAATTGGAGTCAGTGGATCATGGGAAATCGGTTAAAATGTTTTAAATGGTAAATATGTATTTCATAAATGTCTATGTTATAAAAGCAGAAAATACATATGTATGTCTGTCCGTCACAAATTTTTTTCCCAAACGGTGAACAGCAGCGACATAAAATTTTCACATGTCAAATTAACTCCCATTTTTAGGTCAAATATTTATTAACCATCAACATCATCACCGATGATCAACGAGAGACCAATAAGATTGTATAAAGTAAAATATTGAAGTACTTCTGTAAAAACAGGATGAATGAAATTAGTTTAAATACAGAATGAGCTTGGGCTTACTCCAGGAAAAGAAAACTTTTAAAGATTGTAATAATAATCTTTTTTCTTAATCTAATATATTTTCTTTTCATTTCATTGTTAATATATATGAATATATATATATACGTATAAGCGTATTCTTTTGTGTTATGGGCCACAATAATATAATTTTGAAAAATTTCATATAATCAATCGTGAAATAATTAAAATAGATAATACAACTAATAAACTATTCCTTCTCATATCTCTGGCATAGATATTGACTCTCTGAAATATGCAAATTATTTAGTTCTCCTTATGTATGATTACAATGGGTTAGCATCTCAATCTCAAAGATCAATTTTCACTTTATTTATCAATCGAAATCCTGATCAATCAGCACTTCGTCTTCTTTCTACTTTAATTACAATCAAGCTCTTCAAAAGAATTCTATTATCCTTGCTCATGTCTCCAGCCCATTACAGACGCCGAATAAATTTTTCAGTTGCATAAATATCAACGCATTGAAATTCAAGACACGCGAATGTAATTAAGTATACGATGTTCAGATCACCCACGCCTGTTATTTATTGCAGCAAAAATGCTATCTTCCTTGAATCCATCAGTTGACTTAAATGGCGCTTGTCTCACAACTGTCAACTTTTTCGATACATTTCAATAGAACCGATTAGGAAAACTAAATATATTTAAATACAATCGATTTGTTATTTTTAACAAAGAAAAGTCCATAATTGTCAAATCAGCCATAAAAAATTACTATAATAGTATATGTTGACCGCACTTCTTTTGTTATTCGAAATCATTGTTTCTCGTGACATTTTGCTGATAAAATATAATATGTGGATATTTTAATGACATTAATTTCAAATTATGTAACTTACTATACATACTCGATTAGCAAAAATGTTCGCGTACCTATGATGTATTTCGAAATATCCGTTGGATGTTACCAAGGATATATGACACGTTTTCCGAGTTTAATCTTTTAATTCGCACTTTTCAATCGCATTCCTTGAACATAATTTATTTTTCAATAACGCATATTCACAATGGTATATTTTCGAGAATATTTTTATTGCGACGTTTTGTTATCAATGTTAAAAGTTTCCAAGATTCAAAGTTTCCAATGTCACAATAACATTATTAAACTTACCGACATTACGAAACAAACATCCATTTTGGTTCTGGGTACTTTACGAGCTTTTTTATATTAAATGGATCATTATATAATCCATTTGATGTGTTACATAAATAATCAGACTGTTTTGGATGAGTAAATCAGAATCGTCTCTGAGTGGGCGAGTTGATACAGATGTGGTCACGGTATTCATATTTCCTCACAATATTCATAATACAATATACAAACAATCAAAATAAATTAAAGAAATTTACAAGTCTTTTATTGCTTTACAACAATTTTTGTTTCGAACGAGGATCATCATATTGTGCAGATTTATCGAGAATCGGCTATCAACCAATCATTCGATCTGTTTAATATTCATGTCACGCATCTTAAATTACCTTTAAAAAAATATTAAGATTTTTGGTGCACGTATAAAACTTAAAATCGAGGTCTTATTGTAGTGATTTACAAGTGCACATTTGAACAGCTTCAGAGAAAAATACATTAGTTTTCATTGAGTAATAATCGCGAGATTTAGTTTTCCATTAAATATACCGGATATTAAAGTTTAAGAACTTTATTTATAAAACAATAGTTGCATTTAAAATACAATATCGTTAATGATAGATATATCACTTTGAACACACATGAACGGTGGAATATATAAAGTATCCAGTAATAGATTAATATTCTTTAGATTTCAACAATAACTCATAAACTCGTAAATATAATATTTATATCTGAATTGGTGAGTGCGAACGCTTATGTACGGAAGTTCTCCCGATAAGGCCGTGGCTGCGTTATACGTCGCGGCGACGAAGCAACGGCGACAAAACGACGGAAGCTGAGATGGAAAATACCTATAAATAGGTGAGTGATCATGTTGTTTTGTGACTTACGCGCTACCGAAGTGGCTCACTCACATATTTATAGCCATTTTTTATCCCTGTTACGGTCGCTTGCGGCCTAACTCAGAAATATGCCCGATATGTCGAGCTTTTGTTTCATAACTAATGTGTCCCGTTTTTCGGTGGCCTGTCCTGTTGCCCCCAATCATAGCTTCGGGATGCCAAAATGTTCCGTTTTGAGGTAAAAAATATATACTCACGCTACGCATAGTTAGTTACTAGCAGTAAAAAAATGAAAAAAAAATATGTGAAGTGAGTTAAATGCGAGCTAATAAAACAAAAAACTTTAAATGATATTAATTAAGTTACATTACACAAAAAAACCTACGTGCTCAAAGTATCACATGAAATTAGTAGATGCCCCGTTTTGAGGAAAAAAATAATGGCCACATTATTCATGAATAATCCTCTTGAAAAAATCAAGATAAGTAATAGAGATGTATACGAGTATAGTCCATCGGATCGGACATGGTAATAAAAGTTCATATTTAAAAAGATCGCTGGGTGTTACCTAATATTATTTAATAGTTATTTAGTTCTTACATAAATATATAATCTGATAAGATTAATTTGTTTATGTTTTGATTAGCCAGATTTATTTTTGCATACAGTCTGGATTTATGATGTTATAGAATTATTTCCGTGTTATAAAATTCTTAATGCCCCAACGACATTGAAATAATGTACTTAAATGTAATTTCACAATTTCCTAATACATTCCACCTGTCAACTTTTGTAATAATAAAATCAGAGATATTTTTAACTGCGCCCGTATTTTATAAATACCTTGAATGTGACATTTAATACGGTCCATCATTTGCTTGGATTATTAAAAATTGATACTCGTCAGTTTACATGGCATTCAAACTGTATGAAATTTATGTTTTATTATGGCATCAAAATGATATTTTAATTTTGAACCACTCCGTTTATTCGTTTCATCATTTTGTTCGTTTGATAAATAATAACAACAATTATTGTTTTTATTATATTATTACTATATATATATATATACTGTACTATTCTATTAAAGTTCTGATATATTAGTTTTTTATCACGTATTCGAATATGATATTATATAAAGATATATATATATATAGGACGTACTCAGCGGAACGGAAATGCAAAACACCTGGCGGGTGACAAAGATTCCTGGAGGCAACCCGTGGCAGCCATATGGTCCGTAAAAGAAGCAGATATGGCAGAAGAAGACGGAGAAGAAGAATCAATTGTATTAGGTCAAATCTAAGTAAAAAATCATACATAATAATCTAATAACATGAAAATATCCACTAAGTAATACATGGAGAATTGTATATAATACCTCCACAATTTGAAGCTTAGTTTAACAGATATTTTTTTAAATTTTATTTGTCATATTCCCTCTGAAAGTGGAGCATATAGACATAAATAAAATGAACATGATAGGCAAATAGCATTAAAATTGTTGGAAACTTATCAGATAAGTTCATTGATGAACATTTTCCAGCACGCTTGGGTGAATATTTTTGATTATTGGTTTGTCTATGGTAAATGTCTGCTAATGTAAGGTTTACACATAATAGTATCACGAAAGCGTAAACCAGTATTAACGGTTGATATAAAACAAAACTGGCACTCTTATCATAAAATCCAGACACTTACAGTTATAATGGTTAAATAATTATAGCAAATTATATTTCTTAAGAATTTATAAACCATTTTGGTTGATATATCATTGTAAGCACCACTTTGCGTGTAATAGTGTGATATATAATAAATACATCAATTTAATACCGAATATCATAATGACATTTAAAAATTACGAACGTTTAAGTTTCTAGAAGTTTTTGATAAATGGTATTTATAAAATACATCATTTCAACAAGGAAGGATCACTCTAGTTTGCATCCGCATATTTCACGGTTTAGTATTTAGTAAATGTCATTAAGTATCTTAGTTTCATTTAATAAACATCACAATTTTAATGTCATGTATCATAACACATAAAAGGTGACTATGGAGTATTCGGGATTTTAATACAATTCGCACAAATCAAAATTGTTATTGCTGTAATTTACTCCTAAATGTAGATTTTAAACATTAACACAACAGTCGTAATGTCACGACAATTTGATTTACGCTTGACTGTATACATTCATGTTAAAATATTCCATGAAAAGCCTTTCTATTAATGTCTATTCTCATTTATTTAACGGGTATGTTTTCAATCTCGTAAATTGAATATTTCATTAATCAATCAACGTGATAAAAAAACCCATTATGCATCGTTGACTTATTAATAATTCTTGTTCAATGAAAAATGACCTTACTTGCACATTTTAAATTTTTAAATTATGCATTAGTCTTCACTTCCTCGATACGTAATTTTTTTATATTCGTTACTGCGATGTGAAAGAGAAAAGATAAAAAGTCCTTTATAATAAGTTAAATTTAATCACGTAACGCATTTTTCATTATCTTGATATTTATTTCTTACCCCATTTATTGAAAACAATGGTAAAAATCATGAAATATTTTAATTAAATCAAATTAATCCGTCAAAACTACAAGAAACTACATAATTGATAATTATTTTAATCAATCCATAGCAATCGTGACAATTCAGTATGGCAATCAGGAGATATATTTGATTAAAAGCCAACATAATCAAATTCACAAAACTAGACGTGTTTGTGGGATTATATTATATGAAAATTATCGTTGATTTACAAGTAACAATAATGGGAGTATAACATATTGTTTAATCAAGCTAATCAACAAGAATTAATATTTAGTTAAATTACTATACTGCTTTAATACTAATAATTTATCTCTTTTCTAGAATTAAAGAGTACACATATAATTTATTAATAATCAAAGTTTGATGATTTAATATGATCTTATAAATATATTGGCACAGATTCTTTCTGGTATTAGTGATTTTATTTCTTAATATTATAGTAATGCAACGTAGCGCAGTTGGTAGCGTGCGCGCCTAGCAATCCGGAGAATGCAGGTTCGATTCCGCATCTGTCGTATTTTAAAAATCAAAAAATTCAGAACTGGATGCCCATTGAGTTGGGCAATTTAATTTGATGACAAACAATTCTCGTAAAAAATAATCTGTAAATAAGACGTCTTCACATCGCGGAGACTAACATATTCCACTTTCGAAGTGGATATCTTCACACTGTGTGGATCCATATGCACTACTTTCGGAGCGTTATATGGTAAAAAAAACTATTGTATAACGAAAAGAATAGTTACTGTTCATTATTAATCATTATCAAGCATATGTACCAAACATGTACAGGTTTCATTCCAATAGAACCAACCAATCATCAAGATTGTTGTCTTTCAACATTTCATCTTATTTCAAGATTTAAGATTATCATATTCGGGAGCGAACATGGTATAAAAAATGCAACGTTATATATATATTTATTTTATCAGAAATAATTCCTATGTATTTAGGCGACTGCAACTGTATTATAATAATATCAATTTGAAAAACATACAAAATATGTCTTTTTGGTCGTATTAGTGATATTTATGAATTTTGTTTTTATTTCTTTTCAACGATTCGTAAAAACAAACTAATAACAATAACAATAAAATGTTACGAAGATTTTATTTAAAAAATGCGATCTTGAATATGACACTCAATAAATTTCTTTATCTATCGAAATTGTGTAAAGTGATATAAAAATGAAATAAATCCTTGTTTACAATAAAATGGATGACTTAGAAACAAGGTTTTTCTATAACAATAAACGAGGTTAAAATTACCTTTCAAATCTGACGTACCATTCACACAAACAGAAAGATTTTTAGTAAGACTAATCCACATGAAATGGTTTTATATCTACACTTGAAATTCATATGAAGCTTCTTATTAGTACAAACATAATACTAAATTTATAAATCATCTAATTTTAAACTCCATAAAATTTATATTTTTCTCTTCTCCCACTGGTCATTAATTTATTATTAGATGCTATTCTGCTTAACTGCTTAAATCCTATCATTTATTTACATTTTAAATTTTCTTATATCTAACCTTAACACCTTTATATTTACATTATTTATCTTACGAAATATATATTGTTACATCAAAAAGTTGAGATTAAGCTTTAGTACTAATTATTTCAGTCGTGTGTCTCAAAAAAGCTCTGATTTCAAGTATGTAAAATCTTTTATCAAGAAATTTTCCTTCACAACACAATTAAACATTATTATTACCAATTAATATAATTTTATATTTGGTTTTAAATAGTATGCTATACTTTTAGCAATGAAATATTTTTGATATATTTCGTTATTTATTGTTGATTTCATTTTTTATTGAATCGGGGGCCTAATTATTAAACTATTTAAATGAAGGGAAAAAATTAAGACTGTACCGCTTATTAAAAAAATATTACTTAATTTTGCTGAAACACAGTTGACAGATTTAATAGAAACATAATTAACTTTTTTTTTTTTTTTTTTAAACCATGTTCGCTCCCAACTTGGAGCATATGGATCTACA
>JAGVSQ010007916.1:4306-14870 GCA_022683975.1 Rhyacophila evoluta
TCAAAGGCAATGTAATGGATGCACGGAAGCTATTTATCGACAAATCTTTAGCTCACTTACATATTAACATCTATTTTGCATCTCTGTTTCCGTGGTTTGGTCGCCGTCGCTCTGTCACCGAGGCATCTATCGTGCCTGCGACCTAATACTACAGTCAACAACTAAGTATGTCTGTTGTATTTTTAAATATTCAGTTTTTTAAAATATTCCTTTTTTAATATTTTTTAAATTCGTAGGATTTATAATTACATGTAAAACTGACAAATAAAATACAGTGTATTAATATTAATAATTGTTATTTAAGCCCAATCTATGAACAGCAAAAAATACATAGAGCATTTAAGAAAATATATTATTAAGATAAAAAATACATTATTCATTTTGCTTTTCATTTAAATTATATCATAGTATAATGTACAGATGTACTTATATACAGTCTCTCCGGTACCGTGGTTGGTACCGTGCGCGCCTAGCAATCCGGGGAATACAGGTCAAGATGTCTTCACACAGTGTCCATATACTCCTCTTTGGGACCAAACATGGTGTATATATATATAAATATGTATTAGATGATAGATGAAAAAAAATTGTTGAATATGAACGTGAAATATATTTCGCCAAAATAAAAACGTATATTGACAGAGTGTATTTATTATTAGCCAATTGCTCAATCCAATATGATACTCAGATATTGTTTGGTTCGTGTATGAGTGGGATTCAATTTGCGATTTGCGGTGATTAAAGCCTTTAAATGTTATTCGTAAAGTAATAAGTAAATTACCACAAATCAAATATATAAAATACTTTGCCAATATTTTAGACGGGATACAATTTTCATCATTACATTTTCAATTAATTTTCTTAAATTAAAAATAGATGTATGGTTCAAACAAGTTAACGAGTTCAAATAACAGTCAAATTGCTACTGTAAAATAAGCATTACATATCACTTAACAAATGGCTGATGAAACAGATCATCGATTAATAAATTTGGTACGCATATAAGTTACATCATATAATGAAAATAAATATAATTCAACATTTTAAATTTAGGGGCTAGATTTCAATGAGACTCGTTTTATTTTCATCTGATTAAATTAATTTTTATATTTACAGTTTTTGTTCTCTTAGAGTCAGTTAAAACAAAACAAGAGTAATTAATGAATTATTTCTACGCGCTTAATTGTCGGACAAACAAGTTCTTTACAAATTTGATTATCCCACAGTTACAAGACTGATAAGTATCTGACTTTACAGTTCTAGCGCTCGCCGTTGACATTTTTGACAAGAACATCATTTTTGATTTTTATCTCGTGAAAATTCTTACAAACTTCAAAGTACGCGAATAATATAATTTTGTTTTAATATGATTTCAGTGCTTGAGCTGGAAACTTTCACAGGGTATAATAATTGTGACGAACAAAATCAAATTTAACTAGCTCCATTTATAAATACAGAAAACTCTTCCAATAATATGAAAAAATTTCCGCAATTCTTGCGTTGTATATTATACAAAGTACAAAGCAGTTCACCTTGTTTTTCTTTTATATAACTTATAATCACATTTTAATAATATACCCTATTATTTGAAGGGTTATGCTAAAATTCAAAGGTGAAGATGTTGAATAAGTATTTTGTTGTATAGAAGAATCATATATCATGGAAACCAGGAGACAAAATCATTTTGGAAAATAATGAAAACAAAAATAAACATTCAAAAAGATGCTAAGTATTATATCGTCGTATTACTGGCAAAAGACGTTTAAGTAAAAAAGTGAATTTTGAGATAATCGAGTTTTAATGTTTGATTCTCTTTATTAAATACATTTAACGATAATTTCTATCAAATAATACATTATACCTTATAGGCCAGTTGCTGGGGACCAAAAAAGTACCAAAACGAATATTAACTCTAACTACTTTTATCTACCTAGCTAATTAAGCTCACGTCGGCGGAGGGAGAAAACTGAGGATAATCATACTGGGCAATACTTGAACCGATTAAAAACATAAAACTTTTACCCTGAATTAATATTCGTTATTACTCCCCAGCAACTGGCCTATTAAGAATTTGTCGTAAAATGTATTTATGTATTAACAGAGATTCAAACATTAAAACTCGATTATCTCAAAACTCACTTTTTTACTTTAACGTCTTTTGCCAGTAATGCGACCATATATGGTTATTTTATAGAAAAAAATACTCTTTCAAAATATTCTCCTTTTTTTGATATAATCTAATTAATTCACTTTGGAACTACCCCCTTCATTTCTAACCACTGTTAAAAAATGAGAAAAACTATAAAAATAAAATTCACAGTATCGGATTTATTTTTACATAAACTGATAAGTGATCGTCTTGTTTGCTTCCGTAAATTAAAAAAAATACGTTATCGTTATAATTAATCAGAACAAGTTACATACTTGCATAGATTTTGTTGCACTATTTATAATTAATAAATAAAACAGTATATTCCAGAGAATTACACAATCACATCCGGAGTGGGATGAGCGCGCAAAATTATGGGCATCCTGCAAAACCAGTTTTCGCAACAGACTCTGCTCGTAACCACTTCTTTTTAACCATTCAATGAATTTAGAGCAAAGCGGATCCTGACGAGGGTACATCCTCTTTGAAACGGGAGGGCGTAAAAAATTACAGGAAGTAGTCAAAGGTATAGCGGAGTCCCTAGAGGGTCTTATTGAGTAATTAAAACGCGTTTAGTATTTTAAAATAAGCGTTTTTACTTAGAAAAATATTATTATGTAAAGTGAAATGTATTCAGTACTTGTTTATATGACTATACAACAATAATAAACTATTAATATAAATAACGCGTTGTATTACAGTATATTTAGTATAAATCAGGGTTTCCTAAATTGTGTTCCGCTGTGTCAACCTGAATAGGTGTTTGGTGACAATTTGGAAAGGTTTTATGCACTACAACACATTTAAAGATTTTCTAACTAGTAATAATTATTTAACTTAACACTTGGCCTGCGGGAGCCGTAATATTACGTGCTTTTGTACTCCAGCGGTTATCTGCCAGACTCGGAACGTTCCGTGCATCATATTTTAAATATTTTGACAGCCAACTGTAGTCAAATACTCTACATTTTTATAAGAAAACCAGAATTTTTTCTCGCTCTATACTTCGTAAACGTCGTCACTCCTCATATCAATTTACAAGTGTGTTAAGCTTATTCTATCCTAGGCTATCATTTTGAACCAAAATCGTCTTCCTTGGTTTAGTATACTTTTTTTCTCACTTCCGATAAAACATTTTGAATACTTTCGTAGGTTTTAAATGAGTTCATTAATGCCGATGAGGATTATATTACATCTTTATTTTAAGTCTTAATTATATAATACTGAAATGTTGATAAATTGATTCTGTGTAGAACTTTTAGTACAATAGACAAAAAAATATTGAAATATTTGAAGTACTTAAGTAAGTATGTTGATTTTTGCAGACGTTAAGCGCATTTCGCGAATTTGCCAAAAGTAGCCCGCTGGTTTAGTGTTAAAAAATAAGCTAAGTGTTTTATTCAATAATTTCCGGGTTTTCCAAGTGTTCCACTGAAAAAAAAGTTTGGGAAACTAAGGTATAAATAATAGCCTCTCCCGAGTAGCGTAGTTGGTAGCGTCCGCGCCTAGAAGTCCGGAGATTGCGGGCTTGATTCCCCATCTGTCGGATTTAAAAAATCTAAAAATGCAAGATTGGATGTCTATTACGTTGAGCAATTGTTTGATAAATAATTCTCTTAAAAATAATCTATGAAGACGTCTTCATATTGTGAAGATCCATATACTCCACATACAGAGTGGATATCTTCATACTATGTAGATCAATATGCTCAACATTGGGAGCGAATATGGTTTAAAAAATACTAGAAAGCCGAGATATATTCAGAATTTATTAATAAAAATTATGTTATATTTTATATTATGCAATCAATTTCATTATAAATTATTTAGAGCTGTCAAATATTAGAAAACGGACTATCTCATAAAAAAACATGAATCTACCCTGGGGCTGTCTATGTGCGCATGGTGCCTAAATTATCAGAATCCTTAATTTTAGCTGTAACACTGATATTTATAAATTTATTATCTTTCATACTTGGTCGCCAAATGAAGCTTATGGACACCACATCTGCCTCAAAGAACCTCTGTTGCACGGCAGTATTCTTGTGTTCTTGCTGTCTTAGAATTAAACCTATAGAATTATAATCAATTAATGCTGTTGACTGAAATTATAATTTGCAAGTAATCAGAGCTACGAATAATATCATATAATATCTCGTCTTGAGGCTGAATGGGTTTTCTGTAATGCTGAAGGTTGTGGTATCAAGTCTCAAAACTGCATTAATATTTATAGAAATAAAGGATCTAACACTCCATTTCTAGTTGAGCGGTTATTAATATATAAAACAATATTTGATTAGTATTCACATTTTAGATATATACATGCTCCACTTTCCGATTAAATTAGATAGATACCCTATAAAGTTTTATTATAACACCATTATCAAGAATATCATAATTGAAAAAGCTTTCAAAAAGAAAATTATGTAGTATTACAACCAATTAAAGCTGTCAAATAACGGCGCTTTTTAAAAATTGATATTTAAAAGTTTATTAATTTTAGATATTTTAAAGTTTAAATATGCTTATTCAATTTTATCATTTTTCATACTTGTATTCAACAGAGTAAAGGCTAACTTAATTAACGATTTTGAACACTGAATTTGATTTCAAAAGTTTTCTCTTCAATTATGAAGTCTGATTCTTTCTTTTCGTCTTTTATTTCGATATCTACCAGATTGGATTGTGCCTAGACACTTAATTCATTTAAACGTAGACATTGATATCTGGAGATTTTTCCCGGAATTCTGTTTGAGATTTTTGAATTATATATTGCATACACGTAACTTTAATAGCGTTTCTCTCAAAATGTTTATGTTATATAGTTGTTAAAAAATAATCTGCATTCTAGCTCGAGAAATTTATTTCATCATCTCTTTGAAAAGACGTTCATTTCAACACAATATATTTACTGTTTGATTAAGCTTTTGCATTCTTTTAACAAAATATGTTTCACGTTCAACAGTTACAAATTCACGCTGTCTTCACTCCTTCATTTAAAATCAATATATTTAATGAGCTGTGTTTATGAAATCTAACAGATGAAAACTTTGTAGAGCAATATTAGGGTGAATTAACACTTAAAAACAAAGCTTAGTTAGGCTATTAATCACGCATACGAGAAGCGGCTTTCTGCTAAAAGAGTAACTGATATTCATTAAGCCACAGTTTGCACTCGTAATATAGTGTGAAAACGTAGCGGGTAGTGAAAGTAATAGTAACCTTATAATGAGCAATAAGCGTTTTCCCTTATGGTGTGCAAATTTCAAATGATAACAGAGTGCAACCAAGAGAAACGCAAAAAAGAAGAATTTGTTTTTTATATCAAATTAGTCGCCGAAACAAATAGAAAAATGATCGGTTTTTACAGTCTCCTGTAAAATGTTCCAAAATCGACTTACTAGAAAAAATGGGTTCTTTAAACGATCGATTTTTTTAATTTTCAGAAATTATGCAGTTATGGGAATTAAGCTGGTAATCTCTACCTGCAGAATGTTTTAGACATCATCAAGAGGACTTCGCCCGCGATTATTTACAGTATCTGCTAATAATCATCATAAAGATATAAAGTAGTTGTCACATTACACTGATAATCACCGGCGTGACACCAGCCTTAAATCAATATAACCTAACAACGATGCTGTTACTTCGTAGAGACGAAATTTATTCGCTTAATTTTTGAAATCTACCCTGTCAAAAGACTCATGAAGCAATTTGGAAGAAAACTAAAAGAAGGCGAGTGCGCGCTTTTCAAGTATCTCATCTTTTTTTTAAATAATACAGGGATGTCCATTAAAAATACTATTATATTTCATCATTTCATCACAGATAATAATATGTACTTGTTAAGCGAAATTCTATCCTACAATAAAATGCTACATTCTCTCTCTCTTATGAGGGTATTCTGAAGTACATTATGAGGGGTATATTAAATATATAAAGTGAACTTATTTCGCTATGCCAATTAAATTAGGTAGAAAATTTTGACCAAGTATTTTTATGTAGATGAACCACATCGACCGCCTACTGCCAAGATTTTCTATCTCAAAATTATTTTTAGCGCCATTGGAAAATTGATGGTTTAATGTGCAAAGTCCACTTTTTAGCACTATCTTGTTGGGCAACCAGACAATTGCACACATTGAAGTGCTCACACTAACACAGAAATTAATATTAAGACAATTTATACTTAATTTACATAATTATAGTATAGGTAGATTTTTATTTCAATGATACCTTCCTATATTATAATTACGTAAATGAAGTATAAAATGTCTTAATACTAATTTCTGTGCTAGTGTAAGCACTTCAATGTGTGTGCAAATGTCATGTGAGCACTTGTCATGTGTGCAGTGTTCATGGAACCATTTGTAGAGCTATATACTTTTGATATATTTGGATCCAAAATAGCAGAATTACATATTTTGCAGCGTAGATCTCAGATCCAAATGAAATTGTAAATGTATGTATATATTTAAATAATTTTGAATAGTTAAATTAATACGAGGCATGTATATAGCATGGTGCAACAAGATTTACATTTACAATTTCATTTGGATCAGAGACCTACGCTGCAAAATATGTAATTCTGTTATTTTGGATCCAAATATATCAGAAGTATGTAGCTCTACAAATAAATCGTAAATATGTTTTCTTGGATCTAAATAATTGCAAAAATAAAAAACTATCAAGGATGGACTAATCAAAGTTGTAATTGAAGCAACAAAATACTATTAAAACTATCATGTGGCAATTATTTGTAACTCAAATATTTATTTCAACAGAATTACAAGCAACTGCCAAATAATAATTTTAATTATTTGCTAGTAAAAATTTTAAAATATGCTAGATGATTTTAATAATAATACTTACTCAAAACTTTCTTTTTTACGTTTTTGCTTAGTGGAATTGGCTGACGTTGGATATATACCACCATTTTTTTACATAAAATTCATAATAAAAGGATGAGTAAAATTTATTCGAATAAAGACTGAGAAGAGTATATTCCAGGCAAAGCTGGCTAATAACGCTAGTTTATTATAATATAAAGTACGCCACTGTAATTGAGAAAGGGCTCTTTCTTTCTAGTCTTTGAAGACCTTTATTCTAAGACTGCTGACGTCAGCAAATTCACGATTCGTTAGAGCGAAAAAAACGTCAATATTTAAACCAATACCTACTCGATATATGAATACATATATAAATTCAATATGTTAAAAAAATTAACATTTTCTAGATAGACTTTTTGAAAAATGTTATAGTATGGAGATTTAAAATTGTAATATGATTCTGTAATGTTATATATTATACAAGTCTTCATTTAGAAAAGTCATGAATTTCAAACTTAAGGTTAAGATTAAATTTTCAATTTAAATATGAGTTCATTATAATAATATGAAACTTTGACAAAATTTTCTTTTGCATATCCGTCTCAGAGTCAAAGATTCTGCCAAATCTGCTATTCAAGAGTTTTGCCGTTATATTTAATTAGCAATTTCTTGAATATTCTCTCCTTTTATGCTTTCAATAAAAACTTTGTCTGCAATGTTATTTTCGGCGCAATTTCAAGACTTTCAACATTATTTATCTTCGAGCTTTACAGGTTAAGCTCGCTTTCAATAAAACTTTCAATCCTCCCATATTATTTTATCACTCTAAAGATAGTATCTTCCTTGGTCCTTTTACCAAAGCTCAAACATTGTTTATTCGAAATGTACGAATATGTTAGCAAATTCAAATTAGAAACCACTGATCTTATTCACACTTTTTTCGATCGGTCAGTTTTTAGTTTTAACTTAAAATTAAATTTTAAAAAAATTTTCCCCTACTTTATTTATTTTTATGTGGTATAATTTTCCAGCCTATAGAATAAAGTCTCAATGAATTTTTATTAGAAAAGGAATCAAGAAAGTCCGCATCTGGGACACTTATGGCGCTTTAAAAAAAGTCATTTGTATTCATCATGCCACGATATACACAGAGCCACGCCGTGATATAATATTCGGATAGTGTATTTATTACTTTTGAAAGATTTTTTTAATAAATTCAATTTAATGAATGTAGAAAATTGCAAGTTTTAAATCAGTGAAAATATATCTACAGATAGTTCAAAAAATGTGAAGGGCGCCTCCTATCAACGGTGTGGCACTGGATATACATCTGCACAATGGCTAGAACTAGTATTTAGTAATCAAACATAATAACTTATTAATACTTAAGACGTCTGCTGTGGGTAAATAATCTTTACATATATAAAAAAATATTCTTTACTGCATACTCTTATTTGGTTTATTTGAAATTTAATTCAATGCAGCAAGTTTAATAGGTAGTATATTGTAATATTACTTTTAATGTATGCTTATAATACTGATTTACTATAAATATATTATTTTACCGACATAATTAGGATATTTCGAGAAATAAATAATTTTTAGTAAAGAAATTTCGTAGAAAATTAAATCATGCAGTTAAAGATTACAGATTCTGTATATTTTGTTTTTTTTATATAAAAAGTCTATTAATATTTAAAATAAATATCTTATTAGTAATTTTAAAAAAATGTGGAAAATTATTAAAATTAAAGATTGTACATAATCCAAAACCAAACGATCGCCAGAAACTCCGATTCAGCTAAATACTTGATAACGTATTTACAGTATATTATAATACGAATTTATTATCCATTAATACTTTTGTTTGGCGATTAAATATAAAGATTTTCAACCACTAAGCTTAAAGCTTTTCATACCTCACATAAGCTTGAATGCACTCATAAAGCCCGATTTACTTTTTACGCGACTGGATTTATTTTTGATTCAGGTAGACGCCCTCCATAATATTAATAACCTGTAGTTTACCCAATAATGATCTCTAATTATATGGGCAGAAAGGAACATAATGATGCAGCGGGCATTGTGTAATATTAGTCATTCTTAAAAGAAACAACAAAAAAACTTTAAAGTTTTCAAGCGGTCATTATTTTAATCAATGAACGATTTTGTTTTATGTAAACCCTTATTTTATGTTTCAATCCACATTTTTATATACCCATCTAGATTCTTTTCATGTTTTAAATAAACATATCGTGCGATAAATAATTATTACAGATGGATTAATTAGGCGTATACATTATCCAAAAAAGATTCAACTGACTGTTAGCTAGCTTAGAGATATTTGAGGAAATATAGAATTAGATACATACAAAAGCTTTTCAATATGGAATTATTTTTAAGCGAAATCAATACCCAAAGATTTTTTGAGGTTGGGCTTATTTGATTAAAGTCAAATGACATATTCTCAATAGATTTTCTGAATAAAGTGAGTTAGCTATTTTCTACCAGTATATGTCCAACTTTATGTAGTAATTCTAGAAGCTTATCCACATGTATGTTAATTTTTTCCCCTTCCAACTGTATATTGGATTTTTTAATTTTATTAGAATTACAAAATAAATGTATACCCGGTAGCGTAGTTAATAGCGTGCACGCTCAGCAATCCGGGGATTGCGGCCTCGATTCCCCATTTGTCAGAAATTAAAAATCCAAAAATGCAAGACTAGATCTGACTGTCTAATCGTCTGACAAAAAAATCTCATGAAAAATAGTATGTGTGTCCACTTTAGGTGTAGATGTCTTCAGTTTGTGTATCCATATGCTCTACTTTGGGAGCAAACACGGTATAAATAAAAATTAATATACATTTCTTCCAAAAAAATACGTAATTTGATATTGATTTTTAGAAAGTACTCGTAGTTTCAAAGAGACTGTATATGTCTTTGGCTTAATTTTGGCATTTTGAGCAATATTGCTTCAAGTCCCAGAACGATTGTCGGTCAAAACATTAACTTGTCGGACATCTGGCGGAAGCAGGTTCGAATCTCGGCGCCCCTTCAAAAGTTCCCACACTCTTCTCGCGACTTGTACCGAATCTGTGTCCTGTTTTTATGGGCCATACTGTTGTTGCATTTGCAGCTGCAGTTTTGTATATCTCTATTTCCAAAAGATGATAGATTGAGATACATTGCGGTATCTCAGTATACACATTATGTCAGCTTATACTATTAGGTTTTTATTTATTTTTTCGGCATTTGGCTGTCAATTAATATCGACTGTTGAAAGTAAAATGACGTTACGGTAAATGTAAGATTAATTCCGACATCTGCCGGATTTTTCTAAATCCAAAAATACAAGTTGCGGAGATCTAAGATGCCAATATACTTGATATTTGGGGTGGACATCTTTACACCACGTCGATCTATATTCTCCACTTTTGAAGCAAACATAATAAAAAATATGATAATACTCCAAAAAAGGTTTTCAAGTTTTTTTCTAAATATTTAAGAGACAGTGACAACAAAAATGGGTAAACGTGAACGGTTGGTGTCGTCTAAAGTGACATTTCAGAATAAAGCATGGC
>JAGVSQ010007917.1:0-14870 GCA_022683975.1 Rhyacophila evoluta
AATAAAAACTAATTTTATAATATTTTTATTTTTATTTCACACGGCATTTATATTACATATTGATTGTAGAAAATAAAAGATGTAACTGTCAGTCTTTTCAAAACAGCTTTATATCAATAATCACTGTGTATACAACTTAATACACGATCGATAAAACGGTGTAAGCTGCAAATACCAAATTACTATCGAAAATTTATCTTTTAATGAAAAGGACTTCTAGCTCATTAAATTCGTTAATTTTTCTCAAGTAGTTTTTTTATATTTATGTCAAATTCGGTAAATAAAACACCAGTTTTAGTCTTCATACACTTCAAAGTTGTGTCTATTTAATATTTTGACATTTTATACTTTTTTTGTAGCGTCTGTAAAAAAAAATCTGTGTCGGCTACATCCATTTTCTTTTCTACAGTTGATACATCATTATAACAAAAGATGTTTTGTTTTAGTGTTCAATAATGCTTATACATTATATCACATCTCTAAAACAAATTAAAATATATTTCAGTGTCTCATTCCAATAATACTGCCCTTCTAAGCAAAAGCACAATATCTTGTGTGTATTCCCTATGTAGATATTGTGTTTTTAATTAGCAGAGCTGAATTGTTCAATAAGACTTTCTGTTGATGACTTAGGCGGATGGTATTCTCAGAAATTCCAGCCAGGGAATATATTATATAAGAATGCCAAGGGAAATTTTGCATTCAGTGCCACCCTGCTTCATATGCTATTGGGACAAATATATCTTTGTAGATTTGATATTTCTCTAAATTGTCTAAATTTTTGGCACAATATGCAATTTATTAACATATTGAATATACTGATATTCTGACCTGCTGTAAGTATACCATTCATTCTCATTCTGAAAGTTGATTATATTATACTTATACTTCAAATATATGACAGTAGTAACACTAAGCCTCAATACTTTTAATGAATTATTTAGTTACAAAAACAAGACGCCTTTTTCTTCTCCCTACGTGGAGCATATTATGAAAATACCTCCAGGGCTCTCTGCAATCCACCATACAAAATAAAATGCTTTAACCACAACCATGGATTTCTATTTTCATCTTGTAGTAATGAAGATGCCGAGATATCTTGAAGAGTAGAAATATCAATTAGCAATGAAGAATTAATTGGTATTCAATGACAATGTGATGACGACAATATGATCACTTGTGAAGTCTGCTATTCTTATTTAAGATAAGAAACAATAAACTCAATGATGGTTTAATGAAATTCGTCATCGATATCAACATTTTATTGAAATCCACCCAATAATCATAGAAATCAAGTAAACAATGGATTAGTGTGTCATAAAAGTTTATTGGTTTTGTATGATAATTTATATAATATTCTGATAATTGATATTTTATATTATAATTTCACAGGTTAAGTAACTTCGTGTATTTAATACAACATGCAATATATTCATATGCAAGCAATGATACATTAAAACCTCGATATAACGGACTTCAGATTTAACACACAAAATATCTATGAAGAGGTAAAAGCGCAAGCATTGGAAAATGGTTGGAAGAATTTGTATGATGGCCAAGATTCAGACGAAGATTTAGAAAAGTTATAAATTTCTAATTTCTGTAGAACATTCTAGAATAATAGTGGAGAAGAAGGAGCCGAACAAAATGTTTTACACAGGTTAGAAGTGGATGAAGGTAACTTTGGGTATCGCATCATTACTGGTAGTGGAAAAACCAAATGAGGATATGGTCTTGGAAAATGTTATAACATTTTTGTGATTTCAGACAGTTGATTATAAAAGAACAGCATACTTCAAAAATGCAAAGAAGGTTGATTTTTTCTTGTAGCTTCAGTGGCCATGTACCGTGTTGTTTATTTATGAAAATGCCTTCAGAAAACCAATTTTTATATAACAGACTTTAGGCTTTAACGAATGCCCCCTCACTATCATTAGACCGTTATATCATAGTTTCACTGTAAACCAGTCAACATTCAATTTTAGGTTATTTAAATTCAGTATAACATGTATCATTTAAAATTCAAAACTGCTTGTAATTTTTAAACATTGTGTGGACAAAAAGATATTCATTAAATTTCAAACAGTTTTGAATTTGAAATCAGTTTCCATCGGCCACAGTCAGTCGATGGTATTTATTAGTAATATATTTCAGTTGTGGCAATATATTATTCATTGACTGTACTTTTATCAGCATTTCCTTTAGAAGAGAGCTTACGCTTTTTTGTTCCTTGAAGTCGCGGTCGCTGTGCTTCTCCGGCCATTACGGCAGTGGGACTGAACACATGAGTCTCAATTTCCTGCAATAATAATTACAACTTTAGCAAACTTTTCTGAAAATAGAATTATTAAGCAATAGTAATCTATGAATTGGATTAAGAATAAAACTGGCAAGACATGTGATACGATCCAATAATGGATATGACAATAATCGTCAATTGAATATTGACTGGAAAGGAAAGGGGACGGAACCCACACAGAACAAATTTTACAGGAGTCACAAAAAACGTCTTTGGGCCAATGTAAAAATATTAAATTGACAACATTAAAGAGCATGAAGACTAAAACTGGTGTTTTATTTACGCAGTCTGATATTAAAGTTATTAAAAAAAAAACAATAAAATAAATATGATGGAAGTCGTTTTACCCCTAAAGTATTTTGAAAAATTGAATTGAAAAGGCTACCTCCTTTTTCCTTTTAACAGTTGATATAATAATGACTAAGCTGAGATTAAAAATGTAGCAATGGTATTCTAAAATAAATGATGACATGCAGAAAACTTACAGTTGGAGCATGGTAGTAGTCAATATGGTGTCTGACAGCGTTCCATACTTTCTCTTCCACAAGAAGTTTTGTAACGGCATTTATGTCTGGGGCCATATATCTGTCTTTATCCCATGGCCTGAAATCGAAAAATTTAACTATAAAATAACTCTATCATATATCTTTCTAAATCTAATAGGTGTGTATCTGTGTAAGGATATGTCCAAAGACAAGACATTCTCTTTCAATATATTTATATTTACTCATTTTTACATACGCATTAATTTTTTTGTTTGTATGCACCCTGTTTATACTTGGACTTTTAATTGTTTCTTTGTTAATTCATCATTAGTTTTTGTATAATTTATGCTACAATTGAAATATCAATAGTGGCAAAAGTAAAATATTCAAAATTAGGATTATAAGTCTATAAACTCATTCATGTGGTGGCCATATGTTCCACATAGGGAGCGGATAAGGCAGAGAGAGAAACTCAATTAGATCTAGCAAACTATAGCTAAGAAAACTTAATGTCTGCTGCACAATATGAATGCAAAAATTAAAGATTTTCATGGATATGGAGTATGTAGTCTGTTGGAGAAATAAGACATGATTATCCAAGTATCTGCGAGCCAATATGTATAATTAACTTGCCTGACAACACTCCGGACCACTTTGTGAACTTCTTCCAATGGAACCGTTGTTTTAAGAGGCCTCAGGAACTCAATCGCTTGACATGCTGCAAGTAACTCGATGGCTATCACTCTCTCAACGTTTTCAACAACCTTAAAATAATCACAATATAATTCAAAAATTATTACATAATACTGTCGTTCATATAATAATTAAAATTTGTTTTGAATGAGAAAAAAGGCATTCAATGTCAAGCCATGACCTGGGTTCAAAAGTGAAGCTAAAACCTCATTTGGTTTAATTCAAATTATTAAATTGTTGGCATAAACAATTATTTCTCATCTGAAGCAATTGCAGCAATTGAAACGATTTATATAGTATATTGTCTACATACCAATAAGGATTTTCTGGCAGCAAAGCCTCCCATAGAGACATGATCTTCTTGCGCAGCACTTGTACTGAGAGAATCTACACTGCTGGGATGGCACATTACCTTATTTTCAGAAACTGAAAACTCATTCATATTAGAAAACATACATGTTTTATGAACATAAGTACCTCAGCTTCACATAACATGTATGCAAAGACAAAATTAAGATAATAACACAGAGATGACATTTTTAGTCCACAAGTGAAGTATGCATATTACCACAGAGTATAAATTTGTCTCGACAGATTACTTTTCACGATTGGTCATCAGCCAAATACTGAATACATTGGGCATTCAAGTCCTACATTTAAATATACATCCACGCAAAGGCATATTGACAGCCGTTTGTTCATATATATGCACTTTCTGCCATTATTTAGATATCTTTATGCGGCTATAGAACAAAAATCCATGACATCCAGTACTGAGTACTTAGAAGCCGTGAATATTTACCAAATATCTTAACATTCATCACATTAGGCGTATTCAAAATACAGCATGTACATTATCATCACAGTAAGAACATGTGCATTAACATGAGTGAATCAAAAACTGGTACATAGTGGTTGAGTACAGTAGAAAAGGATCTGTAAATTCTTGTCGTTAACAATTGGTGTAGCAAACAATGATACAGTGGCTTAACTGAGGAATAATTCAATTATGTGTTGATGTAATTACTTACCTAAGGCAGCTGCTGTGCAGTGAGCCAACATGAAACCAGAGTTTATTCCGCCATCTTGCACTAAAAATGCTGGTAGCTCACTTAATGCTAAAATAAACGGGAGCCCAATTATATAAATACAATATTATCAAAAATAACGTATTCTTCTATCTTTCAAGATGATAATGTACTAAAATTAAAGATTACAATTTATTTAAATTCTTAATAAAACAATATTATAAAAAAGATGCTATTAATAAATGTAATGAATTAATTTTAAAATGTATAAGGGAATGTGGTACTGTCATATTTTTTCTTTTGGATCAAACGAAATGAAGCCAACTTTTTTCCATACCTGGGTTTACTAATCGCTCAATCCTTCTCTCGCTCATAGAGGCTATCTCGTGGATACCGATTGCCAAATAATCTAACACTTTGGCGGGATACTCTCCATGGAAATTACCAGCTGATATAATTTCACCGCGTTCTGCAAATACAATCTGAAACCACGAAGGCATTTTTTATTGCCTTATTAGGTAGACAATCCAGCCTTCCATTATATTACATACATATATGTCCATGCACCTTGTCGCCTTATTTTCAAAGCCATTCTTTTATATTCCAATAGTTTTTTTTATTTCTTTTTAAATAAATACTAAATAGATCTATCGATGATATGTGGAAGTTATTGCAACAATTATGTTTTATATTTTTAGGATAGAAAAAAATACGTAAACACTACAAAAAAATGAGTAAAAAAAATAAGTTGAGTTCAACTCATAAACACAGAAAGACATAAAATGTCACATAAATCAGTCCTATGGGCTCAAATTTATTCTCAAGTGCTCCTTTGATTCCAAAATGGTGGTACTTTGTACACATTCTTACCAGTTTGTATTAACTTTTCACTTTATTATGAACGTTGCTTGGAAATTCGGAATTTCTATTGATTTTATAATTATCAGGTATAATGAGGTTGTACTGAAAGTTTTTAACTATCCAGGATTATGGAATCGACGAGGAGTTTATGTCTTCAAAAATATAGAAAATATAATTACCGGGTTGTCAGTTCCGCTGTTGATTTCTGTTGAAATAATTTGACTGACAAATGTAATTGTGTCGTGAACTATTCCGTGAACTTGTGGGCAGCATCTTAATGTATATGCATCTTGCACTCGGTTGCAGAAACGATGAGATTCTGTTGAAATGTTTAATCCAAAATTATTTTATTGTTTTATTTTGTGGCTGGAATTTAGATAAAGAGGTTTGAGGGATAAATTACTTCTTATAACTAACAAGTCAAAGAAAGTAAAACATATACTGCTCTTTCATGAGTCCCCACTTCACCAACTACCGACATATGTGGATGTAACTCTCAAATAACAAATCAATATGTAATAATAACAAGTATACAATTATATTTTACATTAACTTTAAACATACATATTCTACAAACAAAATTTAACTAGATTCAATGTTCTTGGTGTTTCAGACATATTATCCACAAGGATGAAATGGTCTCTTTGAAGAGACTGATAATTTTTTAGCTAAAAGACCAGTACAGAAAAATTAAAAGATTGAGTTAGCTTGAGAAGAACTTACTTGATAATATCTGGTGGTTATTTTTAACCTATCTAGATACATATGTCGTATTTTAATGAAATGGAATGAAGAAATGTTATCAATCAATATTAATGTATAAAAATCACGCATTGATGCATGATGTTAATATTTTTTTTCAAATCAAACATTAATACTTAAACTGATAGAAGAAAGATTGCCGGTACATCACAGCGTTATTGGTTGGATAGGGAGGAAAGCTACAAATTCTTGTTGTCAGCTTAATTTTTAGAAAAGGGCATGAAGAAGGAAGGACCAGAATAGTTTGTGGAATCTAAAGTTCGCTTTGTGCTGTAATTTTGTTTTGATTATATGGTAAAACATATATGTGGATAGATACATACGAGCAATTTGTGATGGGTAAGTGTCCGAATGTAACAATGCTCTGAGTCTTTTTGCGACCAATGCCTGTCCTTTGTGCGGTCGAATCAGTTGTACATCAGAATCAAAAGCTCTAGAAGTTCCTTTCAACACTTCTAATGTCATTGCAGCCACCACATCAGCCTGGGAACATAAAATCATAATCCATTTACTTTATAAGCTTTTTTTCCAATCTAAATAAGATGCCATAAGAATTGAATAATCAATCTGGAACTACTGGAACAATATGCAATAAAAAAATCAATTATACTTTATTTACTGAAAACGTATTGTTAGATTACTTAAAACAAGACAATTTCTAACCTTTCAATACATTCAGTACTAAAGATTTTATTTGGAATCATGTAGTGCTGAAGAATTCGCCTACATTTAAAATTACTAATCATTGTCAATTACATAATTACATACTACACAAAAATACAAAAAATATCTAAAACAAATTTGATAAAACAATAATGCTAATATGCCGCCTTACGCGTGGCCAAAATTCATTCAATGACTTGCAATACGCATCACGAGCACTGAACGTGTTAATAAAGAGTCATTTATTAATTGATTTATTTAAATAACCTTCTAATTGTTAAATAAATTGTTCTTACCTGTCTGGCGATACTAGCTGCTCTTTCCACAGCTTCAGCTCCAAGACTTGTGATGAGCTGTGTGCCATTGATCAATGCGATGCCTTCTTTGGCATACAAACGCATCTTCGGCAAGTTATTAGCTTCTAGCACCTGTTAAAAATGTCTACATTAGATATGTAGATATTATCTGAGAGTATGCAGTAGTTTCTACCGATACTGGGCTAAGATATGTGGATTGATAATCGCAGTTCACGGTATCAGGTAATCACAGTTGAAGATGTAAATCTTTGTTAAAGAATTTAAAAGGAAAATCAATAATTAAAACCCCTTTTTCATTTTTAGCCATGTTCGCTCTGAAAATGGAGCATATGAATCTATAGAGTGTGAAAATATCCACTCTGAAAGTGATGTATGTGGATCTTTGTAATGTGAAGACTAATTATCTGTCACAACAATTAGTTGTCATCCAATCCCTCATTTTCTTTTAAATCTGTCAGATATGAGAATCGAACCCGCATTCTCTAAATACGAGGCGCACGCGCTAATATCCACACTACTGGAGAAAACTTCTCTTTGGTGATTGTCGGAGTTTTATAAAACAATAGTAATCTCTTATAAAACTTCATCAAGACAATGTTACATAGAGAAAATTAAATGTTATTATGACTTGTGTATCTAGATTATTCAATTGATGTCCAAGCGTCCATAAATGATGAGATCCATATGAAAGTCATCTACATAAATTTAGATGTTTTCATGGACTTCGTAAACACTTTTAATTTACCAGAATATAATAAGACAGACTTGGCACAAAACATCTCAGAAAAATGAGGTGAGACAGATATTTGACAGCCCATAATCTATGTAACTTATATACGGTGAGCTAGATCAATCAATAATATTAATTGTATCACATACCTTACTGGCATCATCCCATCCTGTGGAAGGACTCCACATTTGACCTTCTCCCATTATTCCAAGAGCGAGATGAGATAGAGGGGCTAAATCTCCACTTGCACCTACTGATCCTTGCTCGGGAACCCATGATAGACAATTTTCTAAAACATAACATCTTTATGAATTATAATTATTTGGGCACAAAATATTGTCAATTTATATCTCAAACAGTATCACTCTTATACGTGAAATATCATCTCCATGATTAACCTTCTCCTTACTATCTCAAAGGCTACGATGCTGACCCCAAGTCTTCAGTAAAAAAATATATTTTAAATTCAAGTTATGCAAAATTTGTTAGATAAATTATTGTAATTGGCTATAAAAATCATTCTGTTATGTATTAAAAGTCAAACAACATAAAATAAGTGCAAGAAATGAAAAAATAATGATGGAAATAGGGGGATGATATCCCTGGGCAAATATCTTTGTCGCACTAAGCTATTGTTTCTGCTGTCTCAAAAATCCCTCTTTATCCCTCTGATACGTAATGAGATCATTCAAATGAGCGAACACTGCCATAACACACATACCAATGTCATCTGATACACACACTCACATGCCGATACTAAATTTAATAAAAAATAATTATTTTTGCTGATATTAGTTAACATTTTTATTTCATAATGACATCATTCAAATTCTAACGGTTCTGATGAGGAATACATAAAGTAAAACCTTGCAATCAGTATATTTGAACAAATAAAATAAAATATAAGTACTGATGAAGAGGTGTTAAGTATTGCACCCAATGGACACCTAAATAATAAGTAACAAAGAATATTGTATCCTTACGATTAAATGCATTTATCAAACACTTTAGTGTAGGCAGTGAAATTCCACTGTATCCTTTGGCCAAGACATTAATCCTCAAGGCAAGCAGCATCCGGGTTTTCTCTGGAGACAGAGGGTTTCCTACACCAGCTGAATGAGATCTTATCAGGTTGTACTGAAGTTCTTCGAGTTTGTCCATTGGAATCGTTGTTCTGGCAAAGTTTCCGAAGCCAGTTGTGATACCGTATACAACTGAAAGAAGACAAAAAATTATTATGTTGCTTATCCGGTTCATCATCTGCTAAAGAAATTGTAAATACTGAGTACTGCAATTTTCAAATCAATGCATTTTAATTTTAACACAAATGGTGGTAGATATCCCTAAAAAGGTTATAAAGATTGTGATTATAGCAATGTCACCAAATGCTTGTCTAGAATTTTTTACTCCCAACATGGAGCATATGAATCTACACAGCGTGAAAATATCCACTCCGAAAAAGTAGTATATGGATCTCTCCAATGTGAAAATGTCTTGACAGATTATTTTTCACGAGAATTGTTTGTCAGACAATTACTCAACCCATTGGGCAGCCAGTCCTGTACTGTTCGGATTTTTAAAATCCAACAGATGGGGATTCGATACAAACGTCAAATCTACTGACCTATATAATTTGTTCTTAAATCATTTATATAATTGGGTGTGAATTGGGGTAACCGGTCTGAAAGTGGAGCATATGAATCTCTACAGTGCTAAGATTTCCATTCAGATATGGAGAGTACATGAATTTGTCAAAATGTGAAGACTATTTTAAAATTGATTTAACAAAAAAAGCTGTTGTGTATAATTCTGTATAAATACTGGCTTTCTTGTTGCATGTTAACTGTGTACCATATGTTGATCATACAGCCTATTCTAATATATACCACTTACTGCAGACCTAGAAAAATAGGTACTTCGATATAGCAGACCTCCACGTGACGAACTTTCGATATAATGAACAGAATATCTTAGAATTATAAGTAAAAGTGCATATATTGGAAAATGGTTGTGAGAATTTTTTTGTTGACCAAGGTGCAAACATAGATTTAGAAGAGATAGAATTTCTTGATTTTTATAGGACACTATGGAGTAATGCTGGAAAATTAGACGCTGATTACGATGTTGTACAATAGTTAGAAGTATATGAAGGTGGAAAATCTTAAAATACTTATCATTCGTACCTTTCTTTTCTTTGAGAATCTTTTCAACCAGATTTCTAGCTTTAATAACATTTTGCTCGGAATCTTTAGTAAGTTTTATCCTATACCGGCCTCTGCCTAATTCCCGCAGATCATCAGTGGAAAGACTACATCCATCTAAGTACATAACCTAGAAATAATATGACATTCTTATTAAATTTAAATAGAGAATTGGTGATTATGTTGTCAATAATTCATAAACAAATGATTTGCAAAGAAATGTTCCAAATTTTCAACTTACATCACTGGCTGGTTGAAACTCTCCTGGACTTTATTTATAATAATTTATGTTAAGAAAAACTTGTAAAGAATAATGTTTTTAACAGCAATGAAAAATAAAATAAATATATCAAACTAAAAATTAATCAAAACTGTTTGATATTTGTATCATTATTATTAGATTCGACTATGGAAAAGAAGGACAAAACCCTCAGTTTTTCATAAAAAAAAAATTTCAATAATTAAGATGTATACTTGATACATTAATACACATTCTATCGAAAGGATGTAAGCTGCAAATGCTAAACTAGTATCTAAATTTAACTTTTTAGTTCGAAAAAAATGGCCTATGAAATTTACAACCATGAAAAAAGATTTCTACCACATCAATTTTATTGGTTTTAACTGGGTAAATATAACACCAGTCTTTGCGTACTTTAAAGCTGTGTTCTGTATATTTTTACTTTGACCCTCATTAAATAGACGTTACATGCTTTTTTCCTTTCCACTGTCGATTATGGATCATTATTTACATCAGGAAAAATAATTTAAATATTTTCATTATGGGAATCTGTATGCCTTGTGGTATAAATTGTGAAAAAAAATTCACACAGATAATTATTTGCAATTTGGCTTTGCTTTTTATCATATTCAGGCTGTATTTGTATGAACAATGATCAAATTAGTATTTCAATTTTGAAATAGTTTCGAGTCCAAAATCAATCAAGATTTTTACTATCACAAATCAAAAAAGATCATTTCTTAATTACTATAATTTTTAATAAAGTTTATGTTTAAATCACAAATCCCATAAAGATATCTGGGATGAGCACTCCTACCCTGTACAAGGCAGTAAATTGCACAAAATCATTAAAGACATCTGTTATCAGATATGTCGTATAACGTCGAAGACATATTCATAAACAATTTTGTAGTATTTAATTATCTATTTTTCCATGGTTTTCACGTTTTGAAAAGGATACATAGGTTCTAAGACATGCTTCAATTCATCGGGGATTATCTTCCTTTTCTCTCTGTCAGATGTCAGCACTGTAAAAATAAAATGGCAGTATCTAAATCACTATATTCTATTTATTTTAATTATGATAATCTTACTTGTACAATTCTTAAAGAGTTTACTAAAAATACTCTTTAGAAAAATATTTTTGCAATGAAAACAGCTTCTGTAGTATATTCACATAAGACACATTTTCGAGTTAAATTTAATGATAAATCCATCAATGTACTGTAATATAATTATGCTTCATGAATAAATCCTGCAATATTCTGTTATGAAAGGATTTAAAGAATGAAAAAATACTCATTGGAAGTCGACTCTTCAAACCATAAAATAAAAAATAATGCGAATGTCAGTATAATATATTTCATCTCACCAATATTGACAAATTCATTGTCATCCAAAACATCCTTCACAAAATCATCAGGATCCAATATGACACCACCTCTGGTTTTCCTGATCTCTTCCACCACCAATGACAGAGACGCATTTGCTTTTTTCGCATCACCATTTGCCTGTTCTGATAATTTATTTAACTTGGAATATCTTCGGATGGATTCGTTGCCTAGCCAACGAATAGTGCTTTTTTCTACAATTGAAAAAAAAATCATTTACTGGATTAGTTGAGAGATAATAATGAATTCATTTAAGACAGAGTTTCTTAACATATGAGTTTCGTCCCAAAATTAGATCGCTTGGTATAATTCTTGAAATTATATAGTACCACGTATTGATGAAATCTCAAAATTTATCCATAGCAAATTTCACATAATATCCAATGATGTTACGAATAGGGTAATTAGTATTATCAAAATAAATTGTTTTTTGTTTGTACGTGCTATTTTATTCATAATGTCCTGGGTCACGAAATTAAAATCATTACTCTAAATTGGGCCGTGACTCAAAAAGGTTAAGAAGCACTAATATAAGATAATTGCAAAATCCGTAAATATAGCTCATGATGTCCCAACTATTTCTTTAATGTATTGTTTGTTGAATTTCTAGAAAACTCCTTCTTTACATATTTTTCATCCATTGTGGTATTGCATTTATTAATTTATTTAATGAAAAGATGTTAAATTAACATTTGAAGGTAAATATGACATACATTATTACATAGCTGATAACAAATCTAGTTTATGTCATCCTAAGAAGTCTAAAATAGAAAAATGATAAGAAAAAATAATAAATCATTCTATATTATTAGATACAAATGAAATACCATCATTTTTGCTCCAAGGTGGAATATTTACATTTTTATTCTGAACTGAGTGTTAGATTGACTGTATAAAAAAATCACATGTTTTAACATATTATATGAATGCAGGACAGGAGTATTATGTAATGAATGAATAATTAACAACTAATTTTCTTCAAAATAATCTATTGAGAGCATCTTCACATAGTGGAAATCCATCCGCTTTCTTTTTCAATGAAAATGTTTTTTGTTTTCACTCTTGAAATTTTGTTTTAGTTAAATTAGAAATGAAGTACTTTTATTAAGTTAATCACAGAACTTCATTTTTCATCTTCAATTTTCATGCTTCAGTTTGCAACAGGTTGGAAGCTATTCACACACCACTTGCATAGTTTGACATTTCAATGTTTACTGGCAATGCAGCACTTTGTCTCTTCAAAACAACACTAAAGTCATATTTGTAAACTAAATAATGCATTCCTAAAATACGAGAAGTTATTTTTAAAGAAAGACAAACCTAACCTAACCTAAACATTAACTCACTGATCCTTTTTGTGATATTTGTAATAAGCAGCAATGTACAATATTTTTTTAATGTTATGTTCTTGTTTGTAGTTACTAATAAGATCATCATTTATTCATCATGTCTAATGGTTAGGTTAGGTTAAATTTAGGATAAATTAAACTATATTTGAAAGCACGAGTATGAAGTCAAGGTGTTGAGCATATCCTTGGAGTAACTTTCCAAGACCATGATTAGTGTGCAA
This sequence comes from Rhyacophila evoluta, assembly GCA_022683975.1. Taxonomy (NCBI): domain Eukaryota; kingdom Metazoa; phylum Arthropoda; class Insecta; order Trichoptera; family Rhyacophilidae; genus Rhyacophila; species Rhyacophila evoluta. The sequence continues at coordinate 13,242 of JAGVSQ010007917.1, forward strand.
CAGATTTACAAGATTCTTATTCTGTCTTAGCTATTGCAAACATTGACAAGGCTCTATTACAAACTTTTATTAATTGAATACTGTTTATTATAAAATCATCTCTAATATAATAGAAACCAAAAACAATGGCTGACAGGTATGTCCTATTTTTGATCTAACTTGAGAAGATATTTCTTAACAGCATTTCTCAATTTTTTTGAATCACGACGCAATTTAGGATTATGGTTTTGGTTTCGCAGCCTAGGACAATATGAATAAAATAACACATTATTTACTTTATATACAAACAATTTATTTTAATAATACTAACTACAGTATTTGTAATAACATTGGATATTATGTGAACTTTCCTATGAATAAATTTTGAGAGTTAATCAAAACGTGGTACTATATAATATCAAGAATTGTGCCAAGCAATCTAATTTTGAGTCGATTGCCATAGGTTCAGAAATGCTAAGCTAACATATCATTTTTAAATATATTTTATCACAGAATTCTCTATTCTTTGGCATTTTATAAACATCATCTATGAACAATTAAAAATACTTTTCCTTTAACGTATTTCCAGAATACTTAAAATATGCACGCATGTTTTAAAACTATTTAAATTAAATGTATACTAAACTTAAAAGCTAAATTTAGATACTCATTCGACATTTGCAGCTTAGATCCTTTTGATAAAAAGACATTCTGTTCTATTCAATACACACTGTGCATTAAGTTGTATACATTGTGATCATCGAAAAAAAAAACTATTTTGAAAAAACTGAGGATTACATCTTTTTTCTTTTGTACAGTGGATATATTATATTATATGAAAGACTTTGATAGACATAATAAAGAAGCAACACATCTTGAATATTTTAATTTGTTGTGGTGTCTCTTTGTGGCATTTTACTTTCAATAGTATATATTAAAATATGTTAAGAAGGTCACGAATTTCACTACGAAGTTGTGTTATCAACACTTTTGCTGATGACGCAATTGAATCTAAACCATTATATTACAAGAATGATATAATAAATACTTTCTGACGGACTAAGTATTCAAATAAACAAATTTTCAGTGTAAATATTACAATACTCTATTACGCAGCTGATGTAGATAATTATATTTTCTTCTATTTAAAAAATCATGCGGACTGTGTTTATTAACACTTCTGTTCTATGCATGTGGTCCTCCACAATGTGAAGATTTATCTTGGTAGATATATGTTTTTTATGAATTGATTATAAGCTTATCACTCATTGGGCATGCAAATCTTATTCTAAGTAGACATTAAAGCTGGTTGGTTTTTTATGCAAGGGATTTTAATTTGAAGGTGCCAAGCAATTCACAAGCATGCTTGCTTATCTACTTGACCAACAAGGGAAATTTCATAATAATGATAATAAATGTTTAACTTTTTGTATAATTATATAAATTTCAATATGCTAGCAATTGATGAAATGACAAAGATTAGCGTGATTGTTCTGATATTAATTATACAGTAATTATGTGTATAAATTATATCATACATAAAAACTGGGCTTAATTCAATTATTAGTAAAATTAGCAGAACTAATTATGACTCCCCGGTAGCGTAGTTGGTAGCGTGCGCGCCTAACGATCCGGGGAATGCTGGTTCGA